>PVIC010016609.1:0-33693 GCA_004025085.1 Thryonomys swinderianus | reverse complement strand
AAAGAAAGAAAGAAAGAAAGAAAGAAAGAAAGAAAGAAAGAGAGACAACTAACAAAATTAATCAACAGGCTTTTATAGTATTAGTGTAACTACTTATTTCCTGAAAATCGGTAATACTTTAACCTTCTTTTAGAGTATTCTTTGACTATGAAATGAAAGTCAATACTATCATAGAAAAAAATAAAATATGACTTTGAACTTGAACTGTAATGAATGAATAGGAATTTTATCTTAATTAGCTGGTTGAAAATATGTCCCAAGTAGATTAATATTATTTTTTTATGTTCTTCTAAATGAATAAAAACTGTAAGGAACATTAATATCAACTACATTTCCAAAATAGTCTCATACATTTTCAATAGAACCCATTTTCAGGAATAGAAGATGAAAACAGATGTCAACTTTTCTTTTAGTATATACTTAATTAAGCACACCCAAATTAGTTTATAGTAATATGATTACAAAAATAATGTTAGATCCAGGGACTGGAGATTTAGCTCAGCATTCAATACCACATACCACAATGCCAGACGTGGTGGCTCTCACCTGTTATCCCACCGCCCAGGAGGCAGAGGCAGGAGGATTGCTGAGTTCGAGGCTTGCCTGGGCAACATAGTGAGCTCAGGGCCAGCCTGAACTACAAAGCGAGACCCTGTCTCAAAAAACAAACAATAATGTTAGATCCTCATATTTTGTCTCTAGGAAAAATACAAGAATATCAACATAAATATTTATGGAGTACTTATTTCTCCCCTCCAATTCAGAATCAGTAGAAGACAGAAATTACTACTACTACCACTATCACTACTACTACTACTGCTAGTACTATAATAACAGATATTTCAACACACAGGTTCTCTGAAAGCACTTAAAGGGATTTTTCATGAAGAGCCATGTGCTAGCTAAGAGAAGTGCAGAGTACAGCACTATTAACAAATTTGACTGTCATTTACAAACTTGTCTATCTTTAAAGTGTATTTCATTGGTCTTAAGAAAACAGTTTTCATGTATAAACAACTCTGAATTTAGTATGCCTAATTGGTGGGATGACATGTTCTAATAAAATATTTCTATTTTTTCTCTTGATTCATAAAATAACTGCACATCTAAAATGTTTATTTAAATTTGATGAATTGGGGATGTTGTAATAGAAG
Organism: Thryonomys swinderianus; assembly: GCA_004025085.1. NCBI lineage: Eukaryota > Metazoa > Chordata > Mammalia > Rodentia > Thryonomyidae > Thryonomys > Thryonomys swinderianus. The sequence continues at coordinate 32,539 of PVIC010016609.1, read as the reverse complement.
CTACTGCCGTGGTAGAAAAGAAAGAAAAAGTTCTTGAAAAGTAACAAATAAAGCAATTTAATATAGAGGCCAATGCTCACATATGTTCTTTAGAGTTTTTTTAGTTGAAGAAGAGATGAAAACAAAACTGTACACTTTTTAAGATTAAACTGTGCAAAAATATATCACTTTGAGAGTCAAGCCATCTATGAAATAGAATCACTTAGAATATAGAAACTCAGAAGACAAGGAAAACACTCACCTTTAATAATGAAATCCACATCCAGAAAGCTGTTTTTTGTTTATATCCTCTCCTTCCCTAGGACATCTTTAATAAATACATTTATAGATAATTCTAGAAAATATGTTCACGTGGTTTCATATTCTATGATGGATTGGATGCAGTAAATGTGACAAAATATATATTTTCAATTTAACATTGGCAAACAAGACTTCAGAGAGAAGGCAGGGTGTTGGTGAGAGGGGTGGGATGGAGTGAACCTTAAGGGTCCGTAGTAAAACCCTTTCTTGTCACAGGGCAATCTTATATCCTTCAGAAAGTACTGCTGACATTCAGAGCTCAAACTACATACCATATCTAGATGAATCCAAGCCATTGAGCAAAGACAAAAGCAAGGTCCATACATCACCTTTGTGGAGCTGACACAGTGCACAGGCCATGTGGAATCTTAGCTGTCTCACTCCTTAAAGAGATCAAGCCCCATGAGCCAATTCATCCTGTTAGGCTAGGACCAAGCAAGATATTCTGTTCTTTCTACTTTGTCTTAGCTGTCCACTTACCCCACTTCCTAATTTTTCCATAAAAAAACTTAATCTTTCAATTAAAACAATTTATTGAGCATCACTTTGCCTGCACCTTTAACTACAGGTTTTGTGGCAATAAAGAAAAAGAGACAAAATCCGTCTCTTACAGATTCATATCTTATGAGAGCAAGCAAGCTGATTAAATAAGGGAAGATGTATATGAATCTTAAAAATTGTGAGTACTGCTCTAAATAAAGCAGGGAAACAAGCCATAGTTTGTTTTTAGGGATTGTTATTGTAAATAACTTCGTGAGCCAACATGTGAGCAAGGACTTGAAGATGAGAAGCAGCTGGGACAGAAAATAGAAAAATTGTGCCACAAGAGCTTGGCGAGGGGCTGGAGAAGAGGGAGTGGTGAGTGAGGGATGAGAAACGAGATTCCAGGGGATAAATGGAGTCAGATGTAAAGCTCAAATCATGCAAGGCGTGGTGATCCGCTCGGAGAGCAGTGGAGACTGTGCAGGTGGGAGATTTTGTGATGTAGCTTGATTTTTACTTCAGTCTGGCAACTGTGTTGAGGATGTGCAGGAGGAGTGAAGCGGAGGCTGAAGGATGATAAGGCTGCTGCTGCTGCTGCTGCTGCTGCTGCTGCTGCTGCTGCTGCTGCTGCTGCTGCTGCTGAGTTGGAATCAGTAGCAATGGAGGTGGTGAGCTTGTGAGGAATATTTACTGAAAACAGAGTGAATAGCTGGTGCCAATATAGATGAGATGCTAAGGAAAGAGTGAGATTAGTAGGATGCTAAAGATTTAGGCCCGAAAGATATGGAGAGTGAGTTCCCAGTTTAAGAAGAAAGAACAGAAATGCAGGCACCAAGGAGGGCACCTGTAATCCCAGGACTTGGGAGTTAAGACAGGAGGATTGTAAGGCGGAGGCCAGTCTGGACCACCGTCAGCCCCCGGTCAGTGAGGATCATGGAACAAGACTGTGCCTCAAAAAAAAAAAAAAAAATGGTAGAATCCTACTTTGGAACTCTCTTTTGGCCATTTAAATATGAAATCACAGTGTAAGATATCTATGCTGAAATCTAAATCCTACTTTTATATTCATAAGGACAAAGCCAAAACTATTTCTACTTTTTTAAAGATCTGTTGACTTACTTTCTACAGTGTCGACATGTGTACTCAGTAAAGACTTGATCACTGAATAAATGGATACCTGTGATAAATACTTAATTGGTATCAATAGCTAGTTTTTTTTTTTGAGACCGGGTCCTGCTTTGTAGTTGAGGCTGGCCCTGAGCTCACCATGTAGCCCAGGCAAGCCTTGAACACACAGCAATCTTCCTGCCTCTGCCTCCTGAGTGCTGGGATGACAGGCCTGAGTCACCATGCCTGGCTATCAATTGCTAATCTGTATTGAATTCTGTTGTATTACAAGCACCACAGTAAGTATTTAGCATGCAGATTCCCATTTAATTGTCATAATAACTTCTTTTATTGTGAACATTTTACAACACTGTAAAAGGAGGCTTAGAAAAGGTAAGCTAATTGCTGAAGGGCACAGAGTCTAGCTTCTGTTTTCCTTACTCCAATCCTATTTTTAGCACTGCTTTACATTAAAATCAGAAGTATGAGGAAGTGGTACTAAAAATGTCCCCAGGAGAGGGATCAGCTTGAGTCCTTGGACGTCCAAGAGGACAGAGGTATCTCTGGGAGTTCTTCAAGCACAGTGAAGTACTGCGCCTGTTACCTTCCAGTGAACCCGCGTTTGTACAATGCCTTTCAGTTTTAACAGTATTTTCTCATATGCATTTATAATAATTTCTGGGATGTAGGAAATATTTCTAGTATTGGGACTTGGAGAAATAGAATAGTATTGGAGAAATAGACTTACAGAGCTAAATTCACAGATGGATCTTGTAGAAAAAAATGACTATAAAATTTGAACCTGGGCTTCTTTCACCAAAATCTAAAATAAAGTCTTACATTTCTGGTGATTTGAAATATTAGCATGTATCCACCAAGGGCATAAGAAAATATATGCAGGAATATATTTAGGTTGATATTACAGAACATGGAAACGGTAAAAGAATTTATAGGTCAGAAAAGAGTGGGCTGGAGGAAGATGTAAGGAGACCCACGACTTTTGAGCACTGAGAATAGATCACTGAGTGTTTTAGAATCTTTACATCCATCAGAGTTTACTAGATTATATTTTCTCCGTTGAAAAGGTGAGAAAATTGAGGCTGTGGGCAGTTCAAACAACTCCCTGGAGGTCACCGCTCAGCCAGGAAGTTGCAGAAGTGAGACATGAACTAAGAGCATCCAAATTCAGAGTTCAGTCCCATGAGTGCTTGGTTCAGAGCTACACTAGCTGGGTGGTCCTTCCTTTATTCTTTTGTCTTTATAAAATCAAAGGTGAAATTGAAGAGTCCGAGGAGCATCTGATGAGTGAGAAACTGTAGTAGCCTTCGCCTTTGTGTTCACCATTTCTGAATCGGTTTCCATCTCGGCTTTGCACACTCTTTTATCACAGCTGAAGACAGCAGATGGCCCTCTTGCGTTTCCTTTCACTGTTCTCTGTCTGTAAACAACTAAACAGCGTTCGGGGAAGAAAAGAGGAAAACGAAGGAAGGGATTAAGCTGGAAGACCTGGATGATAGCACTGCCGCCCCCTCCCCGGCTTCTTCACTATAGGAAGCCACACAGAACAGACACGACTACTTGAGCTTTGTGAAATCCAGTCTGAACCGACGCCCTGACCCTCCCAAGTTCCTGGTTCAGGTGTTGCCTCACGGGTCGCAGCGCGTCAGAAAAGGATAGTGTCTCCCCGTTATCGAAAAGCAGAAAAAGGCTTTTGTGCTTCAGGGCGTCGGTGGACGCGGGGCGGATTAATTTCCAAAGAAATTAAGAAAACAAAAAAGGTACTGTCGAGGGAGGTTAGTATAGTAGCTGGCTCCTCGGAAGGAGCTGGCGTCGGAGTGGAGAGCTAGGGAGGGAGAGATCTCTGTCCGTGGTCCTGAAACGTAGTCTTCTCTGTGGTTGTTAAACAGTGAAGGGAGCAGCGAAGCAAAACCAACCGCCTCACCTAATTTCCAAAGCATTGGGAAATGACTGGGCATAAGAAAATGCCTGGAAAGAAAATAATTACTCCATCTATAATAAGAAGCTTCATATCACTCTTTTCATTCAAAGGCTTTAAAAAAATCTTTAGTACCAGCATAAACTGGTTGGTTGGTGGACTTGTGGTCGAGTGAAAAGGTCACATTATTAGTATTTGGCTTCTTTTGAAAATCACTAGATGAAGATTTAGGTAAGCCTATTTGTTTTAATCAGGAAATCATTAGAAAACCCCAAGCCAGGACTTCTGAAATGTCCAAATGGCTTCTTTGCAATAATAGGAGGGAAGAGTAATGACTCTTAATGTCCAGCGGGGCTTTTTACAGTGAGCTGGAACAAAACCACACTTCAATAGGCATTTTATTAGGTCTGTCCATTTCACTACAGATGGTCTTTCACTTTCAAGCAGGAAAAAAAAAAACAACAGAAAATGAACACGTATGGAGAAAGCAAGCATACCAAACAAAATAGTGTGGTCAAGGTAGGACACACAACCAGTATCACTTTTCTCTCCTCTGGTACCTTATTGGTAACTAGACACTAAAGTTTTGGCAAAATAGCCTGCGTGTTTCTCCTAATAATCATAGTATCAGTACATTTAACAGAAAGGTTGAGAAAATAAAGCCACATGATATGGCCTTGAGGAGTAAATATAATGTGCCTGACCCTAAAGCCAGCGTTATCTCAGGAGCAGTCAGTGTCCTGCGCTGAATTCTCTTCCCTCAAGGGGTCTTGTCGGTAAATATGGAGTAAGGTAAGGTAGCGACAGAGCAGCAACTGCGGCCACTGGGAGGATGTGGGTAAGTTGTGTAGAGCGTGTCCAGCGCCCACGCCGGCGTCCTTGGGATCGGCCCGGGCCCCCCTCCCCCGTGTGCCTGGGGGCGAGGCACTGTAGCACTCCCCGCGTGTTCCCGAGACAAAGAGCCAGGGTGCTTTGGCTCCGGAGTGTCGCCAGGCCGGCTGTGCAGCGCGCCCCCCTTTCCGGAAGCGCAGCAGACACTGGCGATTTCTGACCGGTCTCTGGATTACCGAACGAGTCTCCTTCCTCCGTCCCCACACTGGACTGTGTCTAGTTCTTGCGTCTCTTTCTGTGGCTTCCTGTGATGGCGGGCGGGACACGGTGAGGCGAGGAAAGTGGGGAGAGAAATAAAGTGAGCAGCCTCCGCAAGCGCCGCACTTGGTCCCGTCCCTGCGGCGCAGCCTGAAGCACCTGGGAGCCGGGGCCGCCGCTCACCCAGCGCCGAGCGCCCTCGCCCCAGCCTGTCCCCGGCGCCCGCGGCATCTCCAGTCCCTGAGACGACACGGTCGGTCGCGGACCGGGAGCCCCGGGAGGCGGCGGCCGCTGTCGCGTCTGAATTTCCGACGGAGCAGTTCGCGTGGTTGGCCCCCGACCGACTCGCCTCGGAGGGGCCCGAGAGCGGCCGCTGCCGCCGGCGCTGGGTGGCCGTGGCGCCGCCCCCTTCTCCGAGGCTTTCGCCCCGACTTCTTCCCGTCCGCCCGCGGCGAGCCCCTCCCTCCGCTGGCTGGCGGCGGCCCCGGCCTGTCCCCGGAGGCAGAGTCCGCGGCAAGTTGCGCGGACTCGTCCCCGACTCCCCGCCGGCCCCGCCCGGCCTCTCCCCGCGGGCTCCGGCGCCCGGGATCTCCGGGAGCGGAAGCCGCCCCGCCGGCCGGCGGGCTCGGAGCGGGCGCGTTTCCTCCGGGGAGCGCGGCCCCCCGCCCGCCCGGCTGCGCCCCGCCTCGCGCAGGACCGGCCCCGGCGCCGCTCGCGGTCCCGCTTGTTCTCTGACTTCGGGACGCGGCGCGGGGGGCGCGGCGCGGGGGGTGTGGCGGGGCGGGCGCCGCTCGCGGTCGCGGGAGGATCGCTCGCTCCTCCAGACGCCGCCTCGGGAGCGCGGGGCAGTCGCCGGCGGCGCCGAGCGCGGGCGGCACCTGCCGGGGCGGCCGGGAAGGACCCTCGGACGCCCGGACGCCGGACGCGCGACCCCGGCCCCGGAGCGGCGCCGGCTGAGGCGCGATGGGTCCCCGCCGGGGCTGAGGCCGCCCGCGCCCGCTCCTCCCGCCCGGCGGCTCGTCCTCCCCGCCCGGCCCCACCGGCCCGGCCCGGCCGTCATGGCAGCGGCCATCGCCAGCGGCTTGATCCGCCAGAAGCGCCAGGCGCGGGAGCAGCACTGGGACCGGCCCTCGGCCGGCAGGAGGCGGAGCAGCCCGAGCCGGAGCCGCGGGCTGTGCAGCGGCAGCCTGGTGGACATCTTCTCCAAAGTGCGCATCTTCGGCCTCAAGAAGCGCCGGCTGCGGCGCCAAGGTCTGTGCCCCGCGGCGCCCGCGCTCCCGCCCGGCCTCGCCCCGGCCCCGGCCCGGCCGCCGTCCCGGCCCCGGCGCCTCCGCGGGGAGCGCGCAACCTGTGGCCGCCGCTCAGCCCGCACGGCCGGTCCCGACGCCCGCGGAGCGTCCCGCCCGCAGCGCCCCGGCTCGCGCGCTCCCCGCGGCCGCCCGAGGACTCGGCTTTCCGTCCGCTCCCCCGGCCCCGGCTCGGCAGCCCCTGGCCGCAGACGCGGGCGAGCGCCGGGTCCCCGCGGGCCGAAGCGGGCGGAGGGGTGCGCGCCGGGGCCGCCTCGTCCTAACTTACTGGAGGTTCCGGACAGCGGGCGGCGGCGGCCCGAGCGCCCTTAGCGGTCTGGGGAGGGAAGGGGCGCGGGGCCGAAACCCGTGTGCGCAGGGGAGGCGTGAGAAGCCTGATGTGTCCGTTTTATGGAAAGCAGAGAAAATCACAGGAAGCCGGTCCAGCAGCGCCCGGGCGGCTCCCTTAGTCCAGGGCTGCTGGCATCGTGAGAGACCGCGGGTGCCCAGCGTGACCTGCTGCTGCTGCTTTTACGGTGCCAGGGTCAGAAAGGGAGCGCGCCCGCCCGGAGAGGGAGGAGAGGGAGCCAGGCCGCGCTGCCCCTTTGCCGGTCCCCACGCCCAGCTGCGGAGGGGAGAGGTCGCAGGAGCGTGTGGCGCTCAGAGAGAAGAGGAGATTGCCCGATTTTCATCACCAAGTGGGCTTGGCAGGAAACAGAAGAATATATTTACGTTAATGGGAGCGTATGTTTGCCGGGCACATTGCATTCTCGGTGCCCAGCTGTGTTTGCTTTAAAAGCCCTCTCTCCAAAGACAAGGGAGAGGGAAACACAGCCTTCGCTTCTGTGTGTGTGTGTGTGTGTGTGAGCGCGTGCGCACGCGTGGATTAGTGATCAAAAGTTCCAACCCGTGTTTCTGCAGAGCAGACTAACATTAAATATGAGAAAGGAATATAGTTCACTGTTACAATAAGAAGATGAAGATGCCTCGCTCTTAGTATCACTCTTGAAAGGCAAACGTGTGAGACGTGTCAGGTGTGCATTCTAAAGGGAAAGAGTGTAGAGATGCAGATGGAGAGGCTTGTTTATGTCGAATATGAAGACAGTGATATATTCAGAAAAGCCATGAAGGAAAAGGGATTTTTCCCCACGTCTCTGTGTCTGGGAGCGAGTGAGTTGCTCTAATCGCTGTCAGACCCGGTGGTACTTTGGCATGACTGAAGTGACCTTTCCTCTTTATTTTATCAAATGGATTATTTTTGGGGGTAGTTCTCACCCAGGGAGCTCTGTAAATTTGCCATCTCTACAAAGCAAATGAGCATGTTCTATGCCAAAGAAGCTTGCTCTAATATAAAGACTTAAAGTTACTGTGTGTTTAAACATGTAACAAGTGATGATATCATGACTCTTCTGTGTCTTACTGGTCAGTGAAGCAGAATTTGCTTGGACCCTTCAAGAATTTTAAAATGCTGTGCACTCTTTATTTTCCCTCAGTATGAAGAGATTTCTGAGCACTGTCACGAGCTATTTCTCAGCAGTCAACCCTGACTGCTTGTCTGGTGGCTGTGTATGTGAGGGCACTCACGCTCAGTGCTGTGTAAGGAGACTGTGCTTGGGCCCAGAGTTGGCTTCTGATTACCTTTTTATTTGGTAGAAGAATAGCAGAGAAAATAGTTTAGAAATCTCATCAGAATATCGTCTTGCTCTTCTTATACTTTCTCCTATGAAGATATACTCTCGAGTGAAGGAAGATATTGATACAACTGTTGAGGATGAGAAAGGGGTTAGTTTACTAGTGATATGAATTTTAAGCAACAAGTATTAAAAACTACTGTGTAAATTATATCCTGGCATATATAGTATATAATATGACCTTAATCAATATAAAACTATATAATTATTTGATTCTTTCAATATTATATTGGGAAATATTAAGGATTGCCATTTTCTATCAGACCTTCACTTAGGAATTTGCTCCAGAAAATCTGATTTGCTAATTTAAGAACGTAACTTGTAAGTGAGGCAGTTTTTTATATCTTGATCTTTAAAGATCATTGATTGATGAGTAATTATTACTAATTATATTGCAGTATATATACTATATATATAGTAATATAGTCTACTATATATATAGTAATTATTACTAATTATATTGCAGTATATATACTATATATATAGTAATATAGTCTACTATATATATAGTAATTATTACTAATTATATTGCAGTATATCGGCCCCTGCAGCAGGTATCACGTGTGGACTGATGAGTAAAGCAGGAGTCCCTCCCAGCACGGAGCTCAGATTCCAGGTCAGAAAGTCTTTGCATACGGAAGGAAACAACTCAATAAGAAGCTAGAGCATGGAAAGTTCTCTGCACTCAAAGAGGCAGAGAATTGTAGGGCACAGAACAGTGCGATGGGGCTGCTGAGAAGGTGTCCTTTGATGGGAGTCGGGGGCCCACGCAGGGTACAGGTGGAGACCGACACGCGGGGGGGAGGGGCGTGTGGTGGGCAAAGCCTGAACCCCCCCCCCCCAGAGGAGCAAAGGCGGGATAGAAGTTCAAAGCACACCGTCACGGAGAGCACGTGTTGACACACGTGTCAACAGAGCAAAGAGTAACTCCACACTTTGCGCTTGTGGTGGGGTGGGGGGAGGAGGCACTTCTTGTCTTTAGGGAGGTTTTAATTTCAATAGTTCCTTAAGTAGGAATGGACTTCTTGCAAGACGTTGACTCGGAGCGCTGTCGCAGCCCCGTGCCCCTAGCCCTCGTTCCCAGGAAGAGTTGCCTCTGTACCACTGCATTTGCTCTTGTGCAGGACCCAGTTGGCAGGGTGGCAGTCACGGTGATGGCGCTAGGACTCCGACCCCCCTTCAAATCCCCTGTCTCTGCCTTTCCTCTGCCGCCACAGACGCCAAAGACAAGAGAATCCCACAGAGTGGCCACGTGGTTCCAAATCCCTACGCGTGTGTGTGTTGTGGGTGCGAGTGTGTGTTTCACAGTGTGCTTAGAACCATCTCTCCACTCCTCCAGTCACCTGTTGAAGTCATCTCCATTTCTCAAAGGCCAGAGAAAATATTCCCTTCTGAAAAGTCTTCCTTCATTGCACAGAACTCAAGTTAATTCTCCAGCAGCTTTTTAAAACGCACTGTTGTTTTTCATGCACAGTGATACGTATTCAGCATATATTCTCACTTGATTGTATTTAAGATACAAAGTCAGTGGAATCTGCATTTCCACTGGCTCTCAGATCTTGACTGGCTCGGCACTAAGTGCTCCTCTTTTTCGGAATTGCAGTGAAATCATAAGGAAGCTCAACAGGTCCAAAACTCAGAAAAAAACGTGTGCTTGAATCACAAGTTCCTGGCTCTAATGAGGTAATTTTGGAAATAATGATACTTATCAAATATTAGTATATTTTTACTTTCTCCAAGTAAATTCATATAACTTATCCCTTTTCAAAGGGATTGGAGAGTGAGTATATATTTGTGAATTATTCAAAATCAAGCAAGGATGTAAGCAATCTGATATAAAGGATTATATATTATATGAAAATATACATTTAGACTACATGATACACTAGCTATAGAAAGAGTAATATGCAGGACATTAACAATTTGCAAGTATTATTATTTGGAATTTTAACAAACATGACAAAACAAAATGAATGATATGCATAATGAGCATTTTGTCCTAAAAATGTTACATTTTGTTATGAATGTTTAAGCTAAACAAGAACCTTGATTATTTACAAGGAAATAACTTTCAAAGTCTGATGTGGCTAATGAAACTGTTTCACGGCACATGCATTCTTTTTTGCTTTTTGGCCCTAGTCATAGAAGATATAGTATTATATGTCACGTATGTTTAATTAGTGGTTGTGAGGGTTCCCATTAACACATCTTGCTTAAAATAAATTACACAGTGTGGGGAGAAATAGGAATGAAAGATTAGCCATTTAAGGGTGTTTTCAAGCTAATCTATAATATAAAGAACAGAAATGTATTCACATCAAAGGTATATAAACAAATCTACTCCAGTTTTCTTGTGAAGTTCATTCCTTGACCAGGAAATGAGATGGTCCTCTCATTTCTCCTCTTATAGGAAGTGTCCTCTCAGAAAATTTCAAAAAGCAAATCACAATCCAACGTCCACCATTTTGGGGTGTTACTATTCCAGAGCCATGTGCACATAAACTGAAGACCACATAGTTTATAGATCTTTAGGTCCATTTAAAACAGGGAACCCACACAAACTATATTCCGCTTCTTTTTTTGTAAGTGGGTTTTTAAAAAATAGAACTTTTTGTTTATTTTTGTTTTCTTTTACCATAGGGATCTTCCTACGTATCTTTTGATGATACCTGTTGCTCACTTTTTGACAGGGTTTTATTTTTTGTTTGTTTGTTGGGGTCAGATGAAATTATACTGTTTCTAAATTAAAATATACAGTCAGTTTTAAACAACATATTTTGCAATGCAGTTTCTAAGTTAAAGATCTTACAAGACTATTACTATATTTGTAAGTAAAACTGTTACAGATGAAACATATACATCATTTATTTATGTTTTCTTCTCTCTGTGTATAATCTTTCGCTTTCAACATTGCACAATCACTATGGTTTTTTAAAAGTGATCAATATCTCAGTAGTGCAATAATTTTTTTTTTTTTTGAGACAGGGTCTCGCTTTGTAGTTCAGGCTGACTCTGAGCTCACTATGTAGCCCAGGCAAGCCTCAAACTCAGCAATCCTCCTGCCTCTGCCTCCCGAGTGCTGGGATTACAGGCATGAGCCACCACACCTGGCACTGTGGTATGTGGTACTGATTGTTGGTGGGCGTGTCTCCACACCCAGCACTGTATGTGGTTACCGGGGATCGAACTCAGGACCTTGCGCTTGTGAGGTAGGGGCTGGAACCACTGAGCTAACCCTCCGGCCCCCCTTGACTCTTTTTCTTTTGTTTTCTATGTTTTTTTTTTTTCCCCTTCCACACTGAGGATTGACTCTAAGGAACACTGCGCTATATCTCCACTCCTTTTTGAATTTTTATTTGTATTTTTTATTTATTTATGTTGAGACAGGGTCTCGCTTTGCAGTTCAGGGTGGCCCTGAGCTCACTACGTAGCCCAGATAAGCCTGGAACTCAGCAATCCTCCTGACTCTGCCTCCCAAGTGCTGGGATTACAGACAGGAGCCCCCATGCCCAGCATTGTGGGGTGTGGTACTGATTGCTTGTGGGCGTGAGTCACCACACCCAATATCATATCATTGTGTGTGGTTACCGGGATCAAACCAGGGACCTTGCGCTTGCTAGACAGGCGGCGGTAACCACTGAGCTAAATCTCCGGCTCTTGAATTTTTATTTTAAGACAGGGTCTCCATAAATTGCCTGAAAGGGTCAGAAACTTGTAATCCCCCTGATTTAACCTCCCGAGAATCTGGGATTATTGGTGGCATGAGGTACCACACCCAGAGAGGTACACTTTTCATCTTCCCCACACCAGGAAAATTAAGCTTGTCTTTTTGTGCCTCTCTTACTTCATGTAGCATCCTGATCCCTAGTTTTACACACAGTGTCACAAAAGACTGGATTTGCCTCTTTAGGTGGCTGAATACTGTTCTTCTGTGTTCACGTACCACGTTTCCTCAGTGCCTTCCCTCATGGATGGACTGTGCTATTTCCATGTCATGGGTGTTGTGAGTAGGGTTTGCAGTGTTGATGTCCCTGAAATACTTAATAATGTTTTAGAATAATTATTTTCCAACTAAACATGAACGTTTCCTTCATCCATATGATATTGTAAGACTTTTACATTTTATTTACTTAATTTAAAAAAGAATGACAAGTCTAAGAGGAAAGGTTTTTCAATTTTATCTATAGTCAATTAGTTTTGGAACTCTTGATTCTTTTCAGCTATACTCTAGATTAGTTTCTTCCCTTTTAGCCAAAAGGATTATGTTATTTAGGTCGTGTAAATTGTATATGATTTTTTTTGAGACAGGGTCTCACTTTGTAGTTCAGGCTGGCCCTTGGCTCACTAGGTAGCCCAGGAAAACCTTGAATTCAGCAGTCCTCCTGCCTCTGCCTCCCGAGGGCTGGGATTGATTACAGGCATGAGCCACCATGCCTGGCTTGTTCATGATGTTTTAATATTTTTAATATTAATACTCAAGAGTTAAAGGAAAGTAAAAACCCATAATTCTGGCTCAAATATATAAAAGTCCATTTTTACAGATGTTAAATTTAAAGCCCACCCCAGTTTGAACATGACTAGTAAACAGTTCAGTTATTTTATCTGTAATGACCCCTGTGTTCATTTTAAGAAGTTTGGGTCACACACCTGTGTCACCAGGTGAGAGGTAGCAGTAGGGAGCGGTAGGAATGTAGACCCCAAGTGTAAGCTGTCTGTCCCAGCTACGACCTCGCTGTTCATGGAAGCATCTCCTCTCCTAAAGTCGTTTCATCCGGGGAAATATCTGCCCAGTGGAATGGATGCTTCACCCTGCGCTTGTCTGGTTCTTTAACGCTGGGACTGACAGAGTCCTGCATGACCATAGCACACAGCTAGTTGCATCAGAACCTCAGATGTGTCTGCAACGCGACTGACATCCACACGCGCTCCTCCTAGAAGTGCAGGACCCGACCTTCTTCGCAGCATGTGAGCAGCGAGATCATCCCACAGACGGGCAGAGGCAGGGCGCCTGTTCGTGTGCACGTCACCTGCCTATGTGAAGCTTGGTCTGCGTGTATCATTTTTAATTTTCACACCAAGTCAGCGTGGGAAGTACACTGCAATATGCGTTTATTTGCACACCAAGTTGTCTATGAATGGGAAAAACACTCCTATTCACCTTCCATTCATTTTTAGAACAAACACAAAAGAGCCGGGAGGTTCATATGCCTTCGAGGGGTGGAGCCGAGACTCAAAGCCAGCTTTCCAGACTGACTCTGGGGTCAGTGCCCACCACCGAAACTCTCACTCAGCGGTCCTTTCTTCTTCCAGTTGGACCCATTAGTCAGACCTTAGCATCAGGGACCAATCTAGGAAGCTGAGGCTCAAGGAGCTCGGGTTTTGCCAAAAGCCATGTACCCACCGAGTGAGCCAGCCAGTGCTTTGAGTCTACCCACAATCCCTCGCTTTTCCCATTGCTTTAGAGCCTTTATTTTGTCATGGTTTTGTTGACTCTTCTTTAACGGAAGTCACATTATTTTAGGAAGTAATCTGAAATGCTATGATAGGATATTGATGAGATATCAGTCATTCGAGGGCTGCTGTTATTGTAACAGTGACTCGGTAATTATTGTTGTGAATAATGCTGTGTATCATTAACTTAAAATTGAGGATGTGAGAAAGTTTACACAGAAGTAGAGGTCAGTTTGTAAGTTTTAGCCTGAGAAAGTAATTTCGATAATCTGTGTGTGGTACATATGGTTTTATCTCCTTAATATTTACAATATCAATCTGAAATGGACTAACTGAAGCATTTTCATCTTATATAGTGAAGTTTATCTTAAATATTTCTTCATTTTTTATTAATTTTCCTTAGGTATCCCTCACATTTCTAGTAAGATGCATCTTGATGACTTTCTTTATTGGCCTTATTGTATGTGATTAAGTGGATCTAGTTACTCAGGTTATGGTGTTACAAGTTAATCACAAAATTTAGAGAATGACAGAAATCTAAATATTCTACTGCATTTATTGTTTTGTTGTTCTTTAACACATTAGTTGATTGTCAAGCCTAACATATTTGTAATTGTACTTTGCAGTTTTAGAAAGTGCATACAGATGAATTCTTGACTCTAGAATAGAATTCCTTTATACTTTTATATGCTATTTGGAAGTATTTTATTTATTTGCATAATACTTCTTTTCCTTTTATCTTACCTATATAGTACACCAAAGGCCAATCAATCCACCCACCATTTTCTTTATGTCTATATCTGCACAGTTGATTTTGGCTGAAGAGAAACAAATTAGACATAAAACATGCTTGTAATTCCAGTGCCCATGAGGCAGAGGTAGGAGGATCACAAGTTTGAGCCCAGCCTGGGCAACTTGGCAATTTGTTAGATCCTGGCTCAAAAAAAAAAGTTTTTTTAAAAAAATATTGAGGATCTACTTCATTGCAAAGCCCTGGGTTCAGCCCCCAGTACTATTAAAACGGAAAGAGACATCATACAGAATCATCCCTACTTCACATTCACACTCAATAATCTCTGACGGGATGTGGCTACATTTTTTCCCAAATCTGTTTCCGCTGAGCTAAATATTTCTCCCTTCATTCACATCAAACCTCTGATGCCTTCCACCACTTCCATTCTCAGCTTTGTCCTTATTGCTATTTCTCTAAAAAGAAAGAAAGAAATGAAGCCAAAATAAATCTTCAAATACTCCACCAGTGTCTTGAGAAGGAAACCCTTCTGCATTTCCATAAGCCTCTGTGCTTAAGTCAAGACCTCTGCAGATGGAGCAATATGTCCTCTCTCCTACTCGGCATCGCCACTCTGATCATCTTTCTTTTTCTTCTTCGCCATTAAGTTTTCATATCTCACTGCATTGTTACAACAATGGGCAAACACGTGGTGTGATAAACCATCGGGCAAGGGAGCCCTCTTGTCCACACCCTTGCTCAAGGGTGTGGACATGCAGTCTACAAACCCCCTCCTATTCTCACATTCCTTTTGGCCCCTAATTGCCATTTCTTTCCCTGTCAACCAACTGCTCTTGTCAAGGGAGCCAGGCAGCTGATCAAACCCAAAGAACTAGGCCCAGCCTCTGTCCTCTTACACAGCATTCAGCATTCAAAATTGTGCAATAAATTTGTACGTTTTACTTGAGCGTGGGTAAAATTAGCATCGTCACCATAATGTTCATCTATCATTTACCTCAACAGAACTTCTCTCGTGTGGTCATCTTTTCACAATTCGAGTCAGATTTCCCACTGAGTTTGTTAATGGATTAAGTATCGCCACAAGGGGACAAGATGTTTTGTCAAGTACTTCCGGACTGAGTTTGTGAAAGAACCGGTGTTCGTTTATATGGGAAGAAGATTCTTTTCTTCTTGAAAAGAAGATTGAGTGGATTGAGTGACTTTCTTCTGAGAGAAAATTCTGAGTGGTTTTTCTAAAGTTGTCCTCAATTTTTTGTTTTTATCTTCAAGTATAGAAGACTATTGTATAATAATAACTAGTTTAAAACTCTTATTTTCATGCTTACCATTATAACAGTTAATAGTTGATAAATTAAGAGACTGGATAACTTGCTTAATGACAAACATCACTAAAATTGAAGCATTGTATAGAAGGAAATAATTAGCTTAGGGAGGGTCATTTAATGTAGTTTATTTTCTGTGTGTGGAATGTTTTCAGATATATGTGCTGTTTTATGACAGGATTTCAAGGATTATGACTGTGTGTTTTTCTTCTTTACCCACTTGTTACATGGAGGTACATAAGTATGGGCTCTGGTGACTGAACTAACATTAGATTTTGTATTTGTATTTTTAAAATTTATTTCCTGCCTCACTGACAGAGGATCATGAGGTATGAGAAATGCCCAAGATCTGGCAGTTGGAGTAGAGCAAGAAACTTACTGACACAGTTCGGTTATCTTGTCTTATTAGACGCCATAGGACTAAGGTCTAACCACTGGGTCTAGTAGCTTATACATGAATACGATATCGTTCTACAAGGAACTTCTTCCAAGCCAGATATTGGTTTAATTTCTGCAAATCCAAACAATTCCCTCCATTTTGAAATGATCTTTAAAGTGGAATCTTGTTGATTAATGTCTTCTTATTCTCCCACATGCTTCATTTTATCTCTCTAAATTTCTGCAAATATTTCCTGACTGTCCTTAGACACACCATGCCCTTTAAATATTTGTCCATGGCTTTTTTGTCCTTCTTAGTATTTGACCGACTCACAGCTGTTTCAATCTATTTATCTTTCTGCATAAGTAAATGCCACTGGTACCTTAATAATTTCTGTGGCTTATATTATTCAGTAATTACCTCATCCTGATTCCAGAAAATGAGATGTCTGCTATTTTCATCAACAGAATCTCATGCTGAAGCATGAGATACGGGACCGTATGCATCTGCGATCTCTCTATCTGCGGTGGGGGTCCTGTTTAAATGAAGAGTTGAAGAAAGCAGACCAATCCACACTTAGCAGAAGTGGTTATTTTGGCTTCAAGCTTGGCAAGTTTAAAAGCAAGGTAGAGGAATTAATTTAACCTATTATCTTTAGTGCATTGGCTAGGGTTAGAGATGCTGTATGCCACAACTCGTGCTTCTCTAACCACAGGAAGTAGGCGAGGTGATCTTCATTTTCATGGAGAGGGAAAGTACCTTCCTAGGGACTCATTCTTGGCAGAATAAAGATCTCAGAGGCACAGGATGTGCAGTTTTCAATGAGCTCAGCGGAAGCTACATGGTGATGGTCAGCCTCATATCCCAGCGTCTTCCGAGATTCAGCCTTCGGGTAGGGTGGAAGCCCACCCACCACATTTCCTCCCTTCGTTCCTACAGGTTACTGCAGGAGCACGCTGAGTACACACCGTGGTCTGTGTCATGCAGACAAGACATCAGTGTTAAAAACCAAGCACTAACAGCTTAACTGCAGACTTATATTTGAATCCAGTGAATCTTCTCCCAAGTCAGTCACCTTGAAATAAATTATATAAAGAACACAATAGGGGAGGGTCCTAGGAGAGGGGCAGGTCTCTTTGTAGATGAGGAAGAGATGTGGGAAAGTGGGGAGAGGGTAAATTTGGGAGGGAAATAGGATCAAAATGATCAAAGTACCATCTATCTGTCTGTCTGTCTGTCTGTCTATCTATCTATCTATCTATGTATCTATCTATCTATCTATCTATCTATCTATCTATCTATCTATCTATCTATCTGTCTGTCTGTCTGTTATCTAAATTTCCTAATGTGAATGTGATTGTCATTTACCATAAACATACAAATGAAAAAGGAAGCCATGATTTCCACATTTTCACAGGCCTAAGTATTGAGACAGAAAAAATAAAATGAAGAAGCTTATTCTACTCTCTACAAAAATTCAGCGGGATGCCTCCCAATATCAACAGAACTTTATTGTTCCAGACCATTTACTTGTTTTTCCCTAACAAGTTTCATTATATTCTTCTGAGCTTGGCATGTCACAGGCCTTTCCATACACCAGTCCGCTGCATACTGGCATATCTGGTCACAGGAGGTACCCGGCTGAAAGCTTCCATATGGAAGTAATGAAAAGCCTGGAAAAAGAAGGCCAGACACAGAGAACATACAACATACATATGCACACAGTTCCCACAAGCATGGTCTGAAACTTACACGACTGTCAAGATGATTCATAGGAGCGTCAGCTTGTCACTGGATTGTCCTTGTGAGGGACACTGAATATCCCTTCAGAGCAGTGACTAAGTTCCTAAATAACCAGCAGAAGGCATTCAAGGCACTGATTAAAAATCAAACAGAAATGAGAATTAACCTGTGGCATATACTGGTACAAATTTCCCAATGTTATATGTGATTTTGAGATGTATATAAATTGTACCAATAAAGAATTCAATTAAAAAAAATCAAACAGAAAACTGGCCAAAGGGAACCTGGATGGCAGCTTTGGACAGACTGGAAAATGAGACTTGGAGAGTCACCAACGCCGATGGCCAGCAGCCGTAAGCTTCTGTGGCAGAGAGGGAAGCAAGAAGCACATGAGACTTGGGGTTTTAACAAGTCAAACGAGTCAAACACAGACATAAAGCTATTGGACTCGAATGAAAAGTGCCAGTTTTGAAAGAAGGCCAGATTAACGTGTTTCTGATTAGCAATCAACCAATGAAACTTCAGATTCTCAAAACTGTGAGAGGGTTTGGAAAAACATCCTTAGGAAAAATCTTAATGAATGGCAATTTTCCTAGCGAAGGAAATAATTTTAAGTCAAGAGGATTCCTGTAAAGCTTCAGGGAGTTATTCTGTGGCTATTGCATGTGCGCTCAAGGTGATTGTACTTACTGTCCTCTACACACAGGTGAGTGGTCAAATATGCTGATTTAATAGTGGCTACATTGATATTGGCAGCTAGTGGCCTTCTTTCCTGAGGAAAAGTAGATATGGACCATACACTGTGCATCCTTTATCAAGTTGCAGTTAAGGAACAAAATAAAACTTGAACAAATTTTTGAGTTCAGAAATGTTTAATTTGCTCATAAATAAGATTCCTTTTCATTCAAATATCTCTGAACACCTTAGAGAAGCCTCAAATTGACCCATTAGACTGCAACTATTCTGCATTACACATCCAGAGGATGAAAAACGAAGAAACAAAAGGAAAGGAAAATCAGGAAATATTTTTAAAATATAGAAAACCTAACGGCTGCGATGCTTGAGGTCTGGGTCCTCATACTTCTGCATTCATCCTTCTGACTGAGTCACTATGTATGGCCTTCTTAAGCTTTTTTCCTCTTTTCTTTGAATAATCTAAATTGTTGATGAATTCGAGATACTCTTGCTGAAGTGAGTAAAAATAAGGCAATCAGTTCATCAAACATTATAATTACCTGCCAAACCACGCACAATTCTCCACTGCACTGATGGTTCCACGGTGAATGTACACATCCAGTCTCTTCATGATGGACACACTAAATATGTGCAATTTTTGTGTATCAAATTGATATCAATAATGCTTTTGAGAAAACCCCTTTAAATGAGGCCTGAAGATTACTAACTGGATGATTTAGCAATTTAGGAAGACATCATCTCAAAAAAATGTTTTTTAAAGTTACCGGCATGTGGTTCAGTGTAAAAGCCATATATTCAATCCTAGTAAAAGTCAATACTATTGTTCCTATTTTTCAAGTGAAAGAGTAGAAATTTATGTATGTTAAGTAAGGTTTCTTGAGTAACACAGCTTGTACTACATTAATAGTAGGGTTAAAACTTCATAGTTTAGATTTCAACTGCAAAAGAACACATTTGTGATAAGACTATCTGCTCCCTAAGTCTCTGTGATGACAAATTTAAAAGTGGGCAGAAAGCTATTACAAAAACATTTTTGCAATAAAAGTTGGAAGTTGCCACTTGGGAAGTGAAAGGAGACACCAAGAATTGTGTCTTTAATTCAACTTCTGCCATCCCTTTTCTCCACAACTTCCCATTTATTTATTGTTTTTTTTCATTTTATTAGTCCATGTTGCAGTAGGTGATGTCGGTACATGTGCATAACATATCTTAATTCTTTTCCCTCCCCTCCCCCTCCCAAAATATTTTTCTCCTGCTATCTGCCTCTAAATTTGCTCTTTAATTTAATAGCAGGAAATTTTACTCTATGATTCTCTTTATTGTTTTGCTTCCTAGAATTTCCAAGACCTTAAAACCCAGGCGATAATGTAACAATTGTTCTTCATCAAACTTTGATGAACATTGATGATTGCTCTCCCTGCTTTATTTTTCATCAGTAGCTTTCTTTAAATAAAGGTACATTTCTTTTGATTAGAAGTGTCAACATTTTTCTTACAAAACTACAGTGGAACATGCATTATGCTTCAGAAATTTTATTAAAACTTATATTTGATGTGGATGTTATTTAATTCTATTTCTTAGGTTTTGTAGAAATTTTTGCATCCAAAATTCTGTTTTAGTTTAAAAATAAATATAATTGAAATATAATATGTACACTTAAAGTGTGAAAGTCATATATATCTTAATGAATTTTCACAAAGTGAATAAATGCACTTGTGTCAGAATCACCCTAAAGAAGAAAACACTGGCAAGGCCTCAGGATTCTCACCTCCATGCTGCTGAAATCAGTAAACCCTAAAGCCAGCTTTCTCCTGACTTCTAACACAATACATTAGTTTTTTCTCCTTGGAAATTTTATATAAATAACCTAATACAATAAGTACTCTCTGTGTCTAGCTTCTTTTACATAGTATTATATTTGGGGATTCACTAATGTATTTTTCATCACAGTTCAGTAGTTTTTTCTTCATATTGACACTAGTATCTTTGCTTTCACTTTTTCAACTCTGTCCAGGGATGCAGGATTATGTTTTATCAGACTTTTTCAAAAACACCACTTATGGCACAGTTGCGTTTTTGTGCATGTGTGTGTGTTTGTGTGTTTGTGTGCACTGTATACATCTCTGTTACTATTATTATTTGCTTTTATCTTTAGATGAAATTTGCTATTTTTCTTTTTTTGAGACAGGATCTCACTTTGTAGTTCAGGCTGGCCCTGAGCTAACTATGTAGCCCAGGCAAGCCTTGAACTCAGCAATCCTCCTGTCTCTGCCTCCCGAGTGCTGGGATTACAGATGTGAGCCACCACGCCTGGCAAAATTTGCTAATTTTTAACTTTTTGAGAGTACAAATTCCAAGCTCAATACTTTAAGCTGTTAAAGAATTTAAATATGTATGTAAAACTACAAACTTAGCTGCTGGATGTTGTGGCAATCCAGTAATCCCAGCATTCTGGGAAGCTGAGGCCAGAGGATTGCAATTTTAAGCCCAGTTCAGGCAATTCAGCAACTTAGGGACACTTATCTCAAAAAAAAATGAAAAAGTGCTGATGATGTGGCTTATTGGGAAGAGTTTAAGGTTCATTTCCCAGTACTGCCTAAAAAAATCTATACTTACTTGTCTATAATCATAGTTTTAACTTCATTATATTAGCAGAGCTCTCATATTTTAATTTTAATTTAGTAAAACATGTAAGTTGAATTATTTACTTTTGATTATTTAGAAGTCCTTTTTAAATTTAAAAATATTTCAGAATCATTTATCTTTTTTTTTTTTTTTTGAGACAGTGTCTTGCTTTGTAGTTCAGGCTAGTTCTGAGCTCACTGTGCAGCCCAGGCAAGCCTCGAACTCAGCAATCCTCCTGTCTCTGCCTCCTGAGTGCTGGGATTACAGGTGTGAGCCACTTGTTTATCTTTTTAATAACAACAAATCATTAAACTAATTTCAAGGTAAAATTTAAAATAATCAGAACACATGAAATAGGTAGATTTAAAGCAAAGTGTTTATTGCTTTGGTTTCCACGTATAATAAGATTGTCAATCACATCAGATTTGTCAATTATGTCAATTATAACACTATGTTCAATATGTGGTTTGAATTTTTCACATTTTAAAAATTTTATTTTCTTATCTCTACTTTTTAGTTTTAAGAGTTGCAATAAAAGTCTCTCTTTGAAATGCAGGTTTTACTCTTTTAAAAATTGATTTATTGGTATGTTTTATATGTACAATATGATCACATTCCACATTGAGAAATTGTACCTATACATGACACATCTTGATTCTCATTTTTTCCCATTTTCCTGCCCTCCATACAACCTCCAGCCCCTATATAAATAAGCTTTGCTTCTTTTTGTTTGTTTACCATCAAATTTTTCTTTCCCTCTTTACTTTCCCCTACCCAGCATTTTGCTTTTACTTTTTAACATTTTCTTCCCATTTCACACCACCAATCATACAATTTGGCATTCATTTATACTTTCAGTTTTTCATACTATAGAAAATATATAGTATTTACACATCTGTGTCCAATTTATTTGACTTATGAGTATTCCCCCAAGGTATATCCATTTGATTTTAAATGATTCAAATATATGATTCTTTATTGTTGATTAATATGCCTTTTTATATTAAAAACCCCATATCTTCTTTATCCAGTCTCCTTGATGGGCATTTGGGCTGTTTCCAAGATATAGCTATTACAAGCTAAGCTGCTATAAACATGGGTGAACATATATTACTGTGGCATGGTTTTCCTAATTCTTTCTTGTATATACCTAACAGAGAAATAGCAGGGTGAAATGGGATGTCTAATCCTAATTTTTTAAAGGAATCTCCACAGTGGTTGCATCAGTCTGCACTCCCACCAACAGTGGAGAAGGATTCCTTTCTCCCCACAGCCCTGCTAGCATTTGTTGTGGGTTGACTTCATGATACCTGCCATAATTTGTGGAGTTAGATGAAATCTCAGTGTTGTTTTCATCCACATCTCTCAAATGAACAGTGATGTTGAACATATCCTCATGTTTCTTAGCTGCTTTACTTCATCTAAAAAAAATATCTGTTCATTTCAAATACCTATTTTTGAATTGGGTCTTTAAAGCGGGAGGAGAGCTTATTTTTTAAGTTGTTTATATACTCCAGACAGATAGTAGTCCTTTGAGAAACAGCTGGTAAAAATTCTTTCCCATATTGTATGTTGTCTTTTTGCTCTGTTGGTGGTTTCTCTTGCTGTGCAGAAGCTTTTTAATAAGATGAGATCCCAGTTGTTGATTCCTTCTACTAGTTCCTGTGCTGCTGATGTTTTGTTCAAAAAGTCTGTCTCTATGCTATTGTCTCCAAGGGTTCTACTTAACATATTTTCTACCAGGTTTTGTTTCTGTTTTAATATTTAGGTCTCTAATCCACTTAGATTTTAAATTGGTACATGGTAAAAGAGATCCAGTTTTAATCTTGTTGTTTTTCCAGCAACATTTCTTAAAGAGGCTATCTTTCCTCCATTGAGGGTGTTTAGCTCATTTGTCAAAGATGAGTTAGCTTAGTATATCTGGGTATTTGTTTCTGAATCTTCTAGTGTGTTCCACTGGTCCTTGGTTCTGTTTCTTTGCCAGTACCATGTTGTTTTTATCACAGTGGCTTTGTAGTATAATTTCAAATTGGGGGTTATGATACCCCCTTCCATGATCTTGTTGCCTAGATTTGCTTGTAGGCTGGGTAAATATTTATTTTTATTTATTCTTTCACAAAACGAATTCTTCCTTTCACTGATTTTTTTGAATCATTCCCTTAGTCTCCATTGCATTAGTTTGTGCTCTAATTCTTATAATTTCCTCCCTTGTATGAGCTTTGGGTTGTCTTGCTCCTATTTGCCTAGTAGTTTGAGGTTCAGCATTAGGCTGCTTATTTAAGCTTGCTCTCTTTGCCTAGTATGGGCATTCACAGTTATGAATTTCACTCATAAAACTGCTTTCATTGTATCCCATAAATTCCTGTATGTTGTACTGGAATTATCATCTAATTGTAGAAACTGCTTTTTTTTCTTTAATTTCTTCTGTGACCCATTGGTTGCACAGGAGAGTGTTATTCAATTTCCATGTGTTTGGGATGTTTTTGGAATTTCTTTTACTACTGATCTCCAATTTCAAGCACTGTTGTCTGACAGTATAACAGGATAACTTCAATTCCTTTATGTTTACTTAAATGTGCTCTATGAACTAGCATATGGTCTATTTTGAAGAATGACCCATGAGCAGCTAAGAAGAATGTATGTTCTGACTTTGGGGGTGAAATATGGACATCTATTAAGTTCATTTGTTCAAAACTTTTGTTCAATTCAAGTATTTCATTACTGATTTTTTCGTCTAGTCTATTTGTCTGTTTGTGACAGTGAGGTATGGAGGTCCCCTACTACTATTATATTAGTGTTTATCTGGCTTTTCATTTCCATTAATATTTGTTTTATATAGTTGGATGCACTGAAATTTGGTGCATAAATATTTATGAATGTCATCTCTTCCTCTTGAATTTTTCCCTAAAAGGGATGTAGTATCCTCCCTTGTCTGTCTTAATTAGTTTTGGTTTGGTTTGAAATCTACTTTATCTACAAATAAAATAGTCACTCTAGCTTTTTTTCAGTTTCTCATCCTTTTATTTTCAGTCTATGGATTTGTTTCTGAAATAGGTGTATTACAGCTGGATCTTGCTTCATAATTATTCTGCCAATTTGTGTCTTTTTTTATTTGAATCTTCATTGGTACACTATATATATACATCATGATCACACACAATATTGAGAATTTGAACCAGCATATGACACAATTTAATTATTATTTTTTTCCGTTCCTTACCCACCCTGCACCCCCCACCCCTATATACATAAATTTTGTTTCTTTTTTGTATTACCATCATATTTTTCTTCCCCTTGTTACTTACCCCTACATCCCATTTTCCTTTGAGTATTTTCTATTTCAAAATATCTACCATATATTCTAGAGCTCATTAACATCTTCAGTTTCTCATACCAGAGAAAAGACATAATATTTACAGATCTGTGAACTCTTTATTGGCACATCAAGGCCATTGGCATTAGTGCTTATAACTGACATGTACTGATTTAACTCTGTCATGTTGTTTTCCTATTCTTGGTTCTTTCATTTTTTGGTTATCTCCCTTCCCACTCAGTTTCTTGCCTTGCCCAAAGAAGTCACTCTGTTGGGTCTCATAGGGTTGTGACATCACTGTCTTTTTCTTGGATATTTCATAGAATTTTCTTAAGAACAGGTTTTAAATTCATTAAATTTCTTAGGTGTCCTTTGTCATGGAGTTACTTTATTTCCCTGTCGATTTTGAAGGATACATAAATGTAGGTTGGAGGTTGTTTTCTTTTAGGACCTGAAATACTTCACTCCAGGCTCTTCTTGACTTGAATATTTGCTTTGAATGATCTGCTATGATTTTGATAGGGCTTCCTTGTATGTGATTTGTTTCTTTTCTCTGACTGCTTTCACTATTTCATTCCTGTTGAGTTTCTGGAATCTTGGTTATTAAGATGGGTAGATTTTTTTTAATTAACTGATTTTCTTGGTACATTTTATATATACATCATGATCACAATTGACTTGCTCTTCCTCTCCTAGGTATATAGATATAGATATTTTTTATATCATGGTGACTTGGAGTCCTATATATCTCACTTATATGCACTTACATATATGTCCAATTGTTTAACTTTTCCTGTGAAGTTTTCTGCCATTACATCTTTGAACAGTTTTTTAAAATATCTTTTGCACTGTCTTCTATTGCTTCATTGATTCCAATCAGTCTTATGTTATTCTTCTTTCCATCATCTAGCTGCTAGCTTGTTTTCTAAGGGCTCCTTGTTATTTTCCGTAAGTCATTCCTTTCCTGTTCACTAGCTGCAATCCTATCTTCTATGTTTAAAATTCAGTTTTCACATTCATTCATCCTGTTTCACAATTTTCATTGGAGTTTTTCATCTCCTGCAAGTATGTTTGAAGCTGTATAGCAGATTCCATTACTTTTATAAACTGAGATTCTATCATGTTTCTTATCTCTTTTTTACTACTATTAATCATATCTTCCACTTTGGACACTATCTGTTTTTATCTGAGAAATTATTTCTAATTTATGTTATACTAGATCCTCTTTTGTTTCTGGCTCAGAGAGTCCTGGTGTTTCAGCTTCATTTCACTTTATTTCCCTTTTCCCTGGATTCCCCTGTTGTGTTGGTCTTTGTATCCAAATATTTGACTTCTTTTCTCATTTTTATATTTTGTTGTTGCTAATGCTTTTGGTTAAATTCCTGGCCTGCTGTATAGGCAATGCTTATTGCAAGTCTCTTTCTTCTTAATAGTGGAACCCTTAGGAGATGGCCATATCCTGGGTTGTTCTTCTTTATTTTATACTGGCCCTTAAGTGATCTCCGTTCTGGCACACTATGAAAAATACTTAAACAGAACAATCCCATCACCTTTGTTGACATAATACAATCAATATCATCAGCAGTATGAAACATAGCACAGGAAATTATGAACTTTGACAATTACCATTCTGATACCTTTAACCTCATGTGTTAGATCTGTGACCATATGCCAAAATTTACAACTAACCAGAAATATGTTTACAACATACAGGCCCTTAAATATAACAGTACAGCCTTTGAGACTAAAAGTTAATCAGGGAATTGGGGGGTAGTGATATAGAAGGAGTGGGAAAGATTAGAAATAGGGTTAGAGGACATATAAAGATCATGAAAAATACAAAACAGACCAGACTAACAACAGCAGGACCACTAGAAATTGCACTAACCTTCCTATAATAGTACAGAAGAAACAGAGAGTAGGGAGGACCAAAATACATTAACTTCAGGTAATTGATACTGACCAGAGGACAAGAGAAGTTGAAGGAACAAAAGATAGATAGAGGTACCCAGAAGCAACAGGCTAGTAAGAGACTATTTTTCCTCTTCTGTAAAAGAGCAGTTGAGCAAAGAAAAAGACTGAAATTGGACAGCAACTGGAAAGTAGAGAAATGAAGAAAAAAGAGAGGTCAGAAAAAAAAGAAAGAGAAAGAACAACAACAGCAGCAACAACAACAAAAAGTAAAAAAACACTACCAAAAGGGCCTTTCACAGTGAGAATCTGCTGTCCTCTGTAAATGATATGGGCAGTAGCACATAGATCATAGTTGACTAGATCCAGAAAATAGCCATTATCCCCTATATAGGCTTTGGCTACAATACCTGAGTTGAGCTCCATGAACTCCTGCAGGGTTAAACTCTGCAAGAGTTCAGGGTCCTGTTGTGGGACTGACTCCATGAATTCACCAATGGCTATAGTAAACAGGATTCATTCTTCCAGTGGATGGTTTTTTTTTTCTTTTTGAGACAGGGTCTCACTTTGTAGTTCAGGCTGGCCCTCAGCTCACTATGTAGCCCAGGCAAGCCTGGGACTCAGCAATCCTCCAGCCTCTGCCTCCTGAGTGATGGGATTACAGGTGTGAGCCACCACGCCCAGCACTGTGGTATGTGGTATTGATGGCTGGTGGGCGTGAGTCACCATGCCCAGCATTGTAAGTGGTTACCAGGATGGAACTCAGGGCCTTGTGCTTGTGAGGCAGGCGCTGGAACCACTGAGCTAAATCTCTGGCCCTAGTGGATGATTTTTTGATGTAGATAGAGGACAGGACAGTGTCATACACCAAAGACAACTGTCCTTATTTGGTGTGCACAGACAAGTAGATGGAGTCTCTAAGGGCTCCTCACACCCTGGGCTGGGCCTGTGGGGTCAGGGCTCAAGTGTCAGTATCCACTGACAAGAAGATAGAGTCTCTGCTGGCTTCTTCTCCCACATGCTGTGGAAAAATGGGTCAGACCCATGTGCCAGCGGGCTGCCCAGACAGTAGCAGTGCTTACTTAATGTGGGAAGACAAGTACATGGAATCTTTGTGGCTTTTCTCTATCTCTTTTAGAGCTGCAGTGTTTTCTTTAATTTTGTAGATTAACATAAATGATTGTATCATTAGTAAAAATGCCTTTTTTATAAAACTATTTCATCTTTGCTTTAATGTTTCTTTTGCTTTTAGCTTAACAATACCAGATTGCTATACTCTAGTGTTTGCATGTAATTGTTTTTCATAACACAATCTTTCTCTTTCCTTATCTTTAAGGTAGCTTCTCATAAACATGGATTTTTTTGGAGGAGTTTAGTTTTTGGTTTTAAATATACTCAGAAAATCCTTGTCTTCCAGTCTATTTACATTTAATTAAATTAATAATGTACTTGAGTTAAATCTGACATTTTAGTATCTTTTTTGTTTTTTAATATTTTAATATTCATTTTGTTCAACCTCTTCTGTGTTCCTTTTTTCTTTGCTTTCTTTTCATCTTTTACTAAAAATCCAGAATTATTTTTTTGTTTCATTTTCTAGTATTGATAGTTTGCAAACATTACAAAATATTTCAGCAATTCATCCTGTATATTACCGCATTTAATGCTTCCTTACTAGACCTTCATAGAAATGTGACTATTTTACACCACTTAAGGCAATATTAGGACATTAGTATACTTTGTCTATTAATCTCTCTTTAGTTTTGTTTCTTATTACAATATGTTGTTTCTGTTTATACTTAAATTATTGGAAATTATTTTTATTGTTTTATGCATACATTCTTTAGGATATTTGCCTTTTCTATGGCTCTTTGGTCTACTTAAATTTTTATGCTAACATTTGGAATTATATTCCTTCTGCCTGAACATCATTTCAGTATAGTATTTATGTTTTAGTGCTATCTACTTGTTACAAATTCTGTCAGAGTTTTTAAATTCTTTACATGAAAATTTCTTCTGCCCTTCTTTCTGACTTGAAGTTATTTTTTCATCACATTAATGATGTATTACATTGTTTTCTGACTTCCAGTATTTCATCTTGAAAATACATCTGTAATCTGAGTATTCTTTAAATTCAATATTTGTGTGTTATGTCTGCCTTATCCTTCATATTTCTTTTTCCTTTTATTTCACTAATTTTATGATGATGTGTGTAGGTGTGGTTTTATTTGGGTTAAACTTGTATGAAGTTTGTAACCCTTTCTAATTTGGAAATGTAAGATTTTAGGTTAGCTTTATAGAAGATGATTTCACAATTTCTCACATCTATTTTTCTAGACTTTAATCATATGTCTGGTGTCCATCTCTTTATATTCCATGTGTTTTACTCCCTTCCCTCGATTTTACACATTCTTTTTTTTTTTTTTAACTTTTTTGAAACAGGGTCTCTCTTTGTAGTTCAGACTGATCCTGAACTCACTACTTCAGGTAGTCTCAAACTCACAGCAATCCTCCTGCCTCTGCCTCCCGAATGCTGGGATTACAGGCCTGAGCCACCACACTTGGCATTGATTTTATACATTCTTATGCTCTGATTAGTTTCTATTTAATTATTTGTCGGTTATTTAATTTCCTCCTCCTTTGTTTTTGAACTCATCAATGAAACTTCCTTTCAATATTCTTTTTCAATTTTAGAACTTCTTTCTAATTAATTCAGTTCTCTTCTTTGTTACTTAACATTTCTTTGATTTCTTAAATTATTTGCTTATTTTAAGATCTGTATCTGCTATCTTTTTTTTTCTGTACCAGGGATCAAATGCTATCTTTTGTTTTGTTTTGTTTTGAGACAAGGTCTCGCTTTGTAGTTCAGGCTAGCTCTGAGCTCACTATGTAGCCTAGGCAAGCTTTGAACTCAGCAATCCTCCTGTCTCTGCCTCCCGCCTGGCACTGTGGTATGTGGTATTAATTGTTGGTGGATGTGTCTCCATGCCCAGAATTGTGTGTGGTTACTGGGGATCGAACTCAGGACCTTGCGCTTGCGAGGCAGGCACCAGAACCACTGAGCTAACCCTCCAGTGCTGCTATCTTTGTTTTTGAGCTAGCCATGATTATGATTTTGTTTTCTGGTTTTGTGGGGGTTTTTTCCCCTTTTTTGGTTTTCTGGTATATTCTTTGGTAATTTTGGCAATTTTTGTTAAGTGTTAAAGATATTACATAGAAAAGCAAAATTCATTATGATTTTATCTTCCTTGTACACAGAATCTATTTCTCTAGGTAGTTTGAGTAAAGATACAAAACCACAATTTATTCTAGAATAAAATAGATTTGAAGTTGGTTTTCAAGTATGTCTGTGTGTGTGTGCATGTGTGTGTGTGTGTACATGTGTGTTAACTTACCTGTTTCTACTTTGTATTTTTATCAGCATATAGCTTTATGAAGCTTTAACAAAAAAGCTTGGGTGTCACTCAAAGCCGATTTAAACTCTGATTCTTTAAATTAACTTAGTTTATTAATATATTTTTAGATATACATAATGATCACTTTCATCATAGGGAACTTTTGCCTCTACATGATTTATCTTGCTTCTTTTTTTTGTTGCCATTCCTCTTTTCTCCGCTTTAACTTTTTATTCTTCCTTATTTTAAAAAAATTTCCTATTTTCCCCTTTTCTTAATTTTTCTTTTCCTTTCCTTCATTTCTCCCTCTCCCTTCATTACTTCCCCTTTCAATTTGAACATTTCTTTCTAGTTCACTCTATTAGGTGTTTTGATCTTTATCTAGCCTTTGAGTTTCTCACACCAGAGAAACAATGCAGTATTTACACATATGTCTGATTTTACTTCTTTATATATTCTAGATATCAGTTCATCTGAGGAACAGCTGGTAAAAATTTTCTTTCTCTGTGTGTTGTCTCTTCACTTTGTTGGTAGTTTCTTTTGCTATGCAAAAGCTTTTTAACAAGATGAGATCCCAGTTGTTGATTCTTTGTAATATTTACCATGTGATCCAGGTTTTCTTCATGAAGTTTTTATCTACATCCATTTCCTTAAGAGTTCTACTTATTTTCTCTTGTAGCAGATTTACTATTTATGTTTTTTTTTTTTTTTTGCTTTTTTTTTTGGAGACAGGGTCTTGCTTTGTAGTTCAGGCTGGCCCTGAGCTCACTATGGTGCCCAGGCAAGCCGCCGCGAACTCAGCAATCCTCCCGTCTCTGCCTCCAGAGGGCTGGGATTACAGGCATGAGCCACCACGCCCAGCATTATATGTGGTAACCGGGGCTCAAACTCAGGTCCTTATGCTTGCGAGGCAGGCGCCGGAACCACTGAGCTAACCCTCCGGCCCTACTATTTATGTTTTAGTATTTGCATCTTTGATCCATTTTTATTTTAGTATAGAATATAGTGAGAGACATGAGTTGTAGTTTTCAACATGTAGAAAGCCAGTTTTTCTAACACCATTTATTAAAGAATCTATCTTTCTTTCAATGAAGATGTTTGGCTGATGTTTGTTTTTGCATCCTTTAATCTGTTCCATTGGTTCTTGGGTCTGTTTTTAGCCAGTACCATGTAATGTCATCATCTGCCAAGAGCTTTGCTCTGACTTCTAAGCTTTTGTCTTCCTACACTTTTGAAACTACAATTTCATTGCTATATAACATGGTGCCCACCTCTCTGGTTTTTCTTTATCTTGAGGCTTGAAGTGTTGGCCCTTTGAGTCTATTTGCCTTAGGAGCTCTCCAGTTTCCAACAAAATATTTTTCCTATTCTTCCCTACCCTACACTCCCCTCAGCTCCTTTTCCCTTCTCTTCTTTCATTGCCTCTCACTTCCCTCCTTTTCTTTTCATTTCTTGATTTTTAAAATGTCTAGCTTTTGTGTTTGGTAGGGCAGTTGATTTTACACTGATTACTTGATTGTAACTAGTAATGAAGTTGGTTTTTTTTACTTTGAAATCATAATTCCCAGAAGATCTCTGTCAGGAACTAACTTCCTTTTTTGTCTCTATTTATTCAATTTAGAATGAAAATCAATATTGTTACAGGAATTTAGAGACGTTTTTGTGATATATATAGGTCATAAAGTATTTGGCTCCAAATTTTCACTCAAATAACTTTGAGTATTAGGAAGAAAAAAAATCTTGGCCAATTTTTTATTTGATTTGATTTTTTGAACTATCACCTATTGACTAAATCCATGTTCAGTTCTGATTTCTCATGAAATCTGAGGCAAAGGTAGCTATTTTTGTCAATAATATTTCTTCAGATATATTTTTGTATATATATTATGTGTTTCAGGCCATTATGCTGTTACTGCTGCCAGCAGAGATTATTTTAAGCTTTTTGTGTTCTGTTGTAAGAATTGGGTTGTTCTTTCTCTCTTTAAGTTCATTTCCTGGCAGTTGTTAATAGAACTAAATTTTTAGATGATCAAACTTTTTTCCAGAATTTTAAAAACTTGCTGTGTAACCCTTGAAAGATCATTGTGGCCTAATTTTGTCTTAACATTGAAAGTTCATAAGAAGAGGAAGTAACAGATCTTTGCTCTAAACTGCCCCATCACTGGACCATGGGAGCTTGAAGTAGTCCCTGCCAGAAATCCCAAAATTCTCCCTTGCATCTTGGGGTAGATCCTGGTGCTGGGTTGATCCCCACCTCAATTCACTTGCATCTTGCAGAGCTATTTCAGATGAGGGCTGTCTGCTTTTGAACAGGTGCCTCAGCTGCTCTGATCCTCAGTAACTTTAGTTTTCAAGTAATTTTATGTAATTTTTACCTACTCTGCTTATCTTACAAGTAGGATTTCAATAGCATAAAGCACATGAAAATACTTTGTAAATCATTATAGTCCATATACATGCCACAAGAGGGGCAACTCCAAGACAGGGCAAACCCTCCACCATGTTCATGGATCAGCATTCTTCTCTGTACACACATTTCAACATCTCCTGTTACACATTGTATTTCTAATTTCATTCCCAGAAAAATCCATATAATTAGTTTGGAAATTAGAGGTGGGAGGAATAGATAATTATTCTACATTTCTTAGTTGTGTTTGAACTGTAGTATATTTTCCCATATTCTGTCTAAAACAAATCAAAACTCATGAGTTCACTTAATGTATTTTCTAGATAAGAAGACTTAAAAGACCCATACATATCAACTTCCCTGCCATGGTCTCATGATTGGTCATTGATAGAGAAATTAAAGAATTCTGTAATTCATTTGCTGGGAATAAATACCAGGTCATTTCAGATCAAACACGCAAAGATATGGAGAAGTGCCTACCTCTGTGCACAGAATACATGTGTACACACAGGAAAAAAGTAGTTCCTTCAAGCAAGTAAAGAGGATCTGTGTGCATTTCTCACCCCCTTTTCCATGACAAAGTGATAGGAAAGAATGTATCTCTTTTCCACTCAGATACTTCTGTTGAAATATAAGTATCTTCTTGCTGGAACAGTC
>PVIC010016608.1:0-33695 GCA_004025085.1 Thryonomys swinderianus | reverse complement strand
GGGGGGGGGGCAGGGTGGAGTCTCAATATGAGACCTGGTATTGGAAGCACATTTGAAAGAAATTTTGGTAGAAATCCTTTCACTATCATCAACTGGGTCCATGTGACACTGTGGAGGAAATTATAATTTCTGTCCCAAGTGAATATCAGTTTGTATATTTGCAAGTTTTTCTGATCCCATGCATCCTGAGACATTTTTCAATTTTACATGTTCACTGCAAATCTTAGTTGGAGACCCTATCACATTTTATTTGATTTTTTAAGTATGAGACAATTTCAAGGTGACTTGTATAGGCTCAGAATGAGAGAATTTAAAAATATATTAGAGCCATAAGACTCAAGATTGCCTTACGATGTGTTGTAAAATTCCTGAGTTTATTTTCAGCAGAGAACAGAATTCTTACTATGCTTCTTTTAAAAGCTTTAATTTTGGCAGGTGAAAATGTTCTGTTCATCACTTTGTAATGTCTGGATCATGCTATCCCGAGGAAGACAAACACACGCATGTAATGAACAAGGGCACTTTTATTAGCACAGCATGCAGTGGGTCTACCAATATTGGGTTGGAGACCCTGAAGAATGGCTACCAGCCCCTTTTAAGGGCATTTCAGGTTACACACGGGAGGGGGACCTAAACCTTCTAGTAATTGGCTAACAGTTTGATCTATCATACTTATCAGGTGGTCATTGGTAGAGGAGGGAATAGGAAATCCTTGGTAGGAACAGCCCTATTGTTTAGCTCACCAGTTAATTATGTGAGCTATGTCCCCTTAAGCTCTTCAGGAAATCACTGTACTTGGCAACCAGTGCAACCAGTTCAGCAACCTTACTGACTTGTCGGGGTTTTTAGGAAACCTCACATAATTAGCACAATTAGCAAGTTGTCACAAGTTATTTTTACAGAATATATATATCACATCTACACAGGACCTTTTTATAAAGTACAATGTTTATTTACAACTAAAACATCAGATGGGGTGACTTATAAAATGAAGATTCTTTGGTCCCAACAACTTCTGGGCCTTTTGGATACCATCAAATACATTATCTGTTCATATCAACTTAATATCTGATACATCTTCTATCCAAGGACAATATAGTAAGTGGATTTTTCAGACATATTAATTGGTTTAATTTATACTACTCATTTATCTTAGTTCATTGAAAAGAAAGATTTGTTATCTGTTTCTTTTTGTAACAATTTTTTGGTTTATATCTTTAAGTACTTTGAAGATAATGATACACAGTGGAAAAACTTGTTATTCTCTTTGATTATGAAATTTTGTTTTTTTCACAAAAGAAAAAAGAAAACATGCTATTCTTACAAAGTTTTGTGTTCGGTATTTCAAGTACTGTATGTGACTAAATATATCCCTATTTCAGAGAGGTTTTTGTCTTTATTTCTATTATATTGATGTATGGATTTTCCTTATAGCCAGGGGTTAGTGCACCCCAAATTCTTGTAAATATTCTTATTGCACGTCTCCTCTTTATTATTGAATTAAGAACACTGAGCTGCAGTTCTTTCATCTGCTTGACTCCTGTGTCTGGTGTTATAAAGAGGAGCTCATTTGTAAATAAACATGTATATTCCCTGTTCCTTGAAGAGCTCGGGGCCATGTACCTCTCTGGGAAGTAAGATACAGATGAACTGTGCTCTCACCATCCCAAACTTTGGGATTGTTTCAGAATGGATCACTTGTTCACTTTCCACAAAATTGTTAATTGACCTCATCTCTTTCTTTTATTGTGACACTATGGAATGAGCCCAAGGCCTACATAATCAGTTTTGCTCTGAGCACTTTTTGGGGAGAAGTGTTTCATGATAGGCTCACACTCTAATTCATGTTGCCCTTGAAAGCACTAGACTGGCTTCAAGCTCATGGCATTGCGAGGTGCTTGGAAAGCACCTCATCTGGACCCCAAGCTGGGTTCTCTCGAGCCTGGACTCTCTCCCAGGATATAGGCTTCCTTCTATGATAGTCTTTCCAGTATTTTTCCTTCCTTTTACATTTCTTTCTGCCAGGCTAGAAAATTTGCACCCCTCCACTCTGTGATGGGCAGAAGTAGCAATCATCCACATTCATTATTCATTCTCTTCTTCTCAAGGGTCTTCCGGGGTTTCTGGGTGACAGTGTAAATGTCCTCATGGTTCCAAGGTGGTGACTTTGCAGAGGGCCCTGGAGGTACAGGGACAGCAAACAAGAGTGCCACACTGCTGGGTGGAGGCCTGGGCTAAGCATCCTTCCCAGGGAGGAAGAAAGTGATCACATGGACACCAAGGCTGTCACCAGTCAGTGGCACTGGACCTTGGTTCCCAGCATCTTCTCAGTCAGAGACTCCTGGACTGCCACATCACTGCCGTGTCACACCTCATCACACTGTGCCTCCCGCCAACATCTTTGTGTACTTCAGTGGGCATGTGGCTTCCACTGGGATCCCTGATACATTCTTTACCCAGAGAAATGGAATTTAAAGGTACTGTCACGGGAAGCCTCATTTCAGGAATGTCACTGGTGATAGGCTTCGAGTTGGCACCAGCCTGGGGGTGGTATGCTGCAGAGATGGAACTGTCAATGAGAGTGGCCTTGGATTTACTTAGTCATTTGTTTACCCTGTAAAGTCTGGTCCTTCTAGTTGCTTTGTAATGATTAGTGACTCCCACCTAGAGAATCTTTGTTAACTCCCAGCACACCTGTATGTAGTAATTGTAACCTCCTGACCTTTTGCACAGCCTCCTCCCCCTACTCACTAATCTAACAGTAACTCTTTGTAAACATGGAGACTAATAAGGACCTGGAAGAAGCTCTGTGGAACCTAAGATTGGAAATCAATATGTCACCTCCCCGTTTCTACGTAACTGTAGCAAAATTGGAATTGGCGGTCAGTCAACCTGAGTGGGACTCGTTTCCCTCGTGGCTGACCTTCACTAGCGAATAAACTTCTTTCTTTTACCCAAGTTCCTGTGTCTCTCTCAAGTACTTTCAACTCCCTTTGCCGTTACAGTACAGCAGGGGGAACTAGAGCTGAGGCTGAAGGTTAGGGTCACTGAATGAGAATCTGTGAGGCTAGGCCCAGACATCTGCATTTCCCACTTTTGTGATCAATGATGATTAATTTCATCACTAAATTTATCATATTGAATATTTCAATGTTGAGTTTTATGTGTAAATATATTTTTATCAGATTCCTTGCCCTATTTCTCTTTCTTAATACCTCACTCCCCTTGCCTTCTTCCTTTGCTGTTTTCAAATAAATTCTTCTATTTTGTCATCTGGGTTAGATTCCCTAAATTAAGGTGAACAAGTGATATTTGTCTGTTGTCTTATTTCCCACGACATACAATCTTCATTCCCATCCATTTTTCTGCAAATGATGCAATTTTGGTCTAGCTGTACATGTACATGTGGATCATTCAATGTGAGTTTTCACAGACGCTGACATTTTTTCAGTCTAATACATGATGTCATTTCTTTTGTGCATCACAGAACACATGGAGAGATTGACGTCTGTTTCTCTTTGGGCTATGACTTCAGTGCTATGGTGAGGAGTAGTACATGATTAAAGGGAGATAAAATCTGCAGAGGTGATACTGAAAGATTATAACAAGTCCATGTCCACACTGTGTGATTTTCTCTCAAACTTAAATTTGCCTTTTGGTGGTTACCTCCTTCCTCACTCCATGTATATCCAAACAAATTTTGGAATTGTGGTTGAGGAAAATGTGTAACACAAGCTCAGAGGTTTTGATCAATTTCAGTCATTTTTGTGAAAACAGTAGTAGAACTAAGATGGCCCTTGTTTAACAATTGGGACAGTGTTGTGATCTCATCAATTACTTTTGGGGAAAACATGACAAAGTCTGGTAAGTATTATGTGAGTTATAAATATGAATAGTTAATGAATTTGTGAAAATAAAACAGGAGAAACCCTAGGGGGTGTGGGTCAGTGGTAGAGTACTTGCCTAGCTGAACAACAGTGAAGATAAATAAAAGACAAAAAGAACATAGCTGTCACTAAAGGTATAGAGAACTTTTTTTGGTCCTTTTTATTGGTACATTTTAGATATGACCACCTTCATCATAGAAAATTTGTACTTGTACATAACCTATCTTCCTCTTCTTCTTTCTTCTTCTTCTTCTTTTCCCATTCCCTCACCTCCTTCCAACCCTCTCTCCATCTTATTTACAAAAGCTTTGTTTCCATTTTTGCCTCTATTCTCTTTTGTCTATTCCTTCCTCCTCCCATTTTGTTCTTCTCATTTGAACATTTTCTTCCCATTTCCAAATATCTATTATACATTTTGGTTCTTATTTACACTTTAGATTTCACACACTAGAGAAATGCTGCAGTATTTAAATATATGTGTCTGGTTTACTTCACTTAAGAGTATGACCTCAAGGTCCAGGCGTTTTGCTAGAAATGTCCCAAGATTATCCTTTTTATGGTAGAGTAGTATTCCACTGTATTTTTTTAAAATATCATCTTTATTTCTTCTTCAGTTTATGAGCATTGGGACTGTTTCTGTTTGAGGACCTGAAATTTTTTTTTTTTTTAGTTTTTAAAATATATTCCAGATATTAGTTATTTGAGGAAAAGCTGGCAAAACATTTTCCCCCTACACTATGAGTTGTCTCTTCACTCTAGTGGTGGTTTCTCTTGCTGTGCAAAACTTTTTAATGAGATCCCAGTTGTTGATTCTTTGTGATATTTCCTGTGCAATTGGGATTTTGTTCAGAGTCTGCCTACACCAGTATCTTCAAGAGTTCTACCTACCCTATCTCTCAGCAGATGTAGTGTTTCTGCTTTAATAGTTAGATCTATTTTGACTTGAGTTTAGTGCCTGATGAAAGATAGGGGTCTAATTTTAGTCTCTGGCATTGAATAGTCAGCTTTTCCAGCACCATTTATTAAAGAGGCTGTCATTCTTCTAGTGAAGGTGTTTGGCTTGTCAAAGATAACACAGCTGAGTATATCTGTCTGGAGTTGTTTTTGCATCTCCTAATCTGTCCCATTGATCTTTGTGCTTTTTTTTTTTTTTTAAACCAGTACCATGCAGTTTTTAAGTTTTTATCACAGTAGCTTTGCAAGATAATTTCAAATCAGGGATTGTGATGCCCCCCCCCCCCGCCTTGCCTTTGTTGCCCAGGATTACTTTTACTATCCTAAATCTCTTCTGGTTTCAAATGAGTTTTATAATTGTTTTCTATAATTCTGTGAGAAATGCGATTGGTATTTTGATTAGGATTGCATTAAATCTGTATAACAATTGGAATTATGGCTATTTTTACCAGAATGGTTCTTCCTACCCAAAACAAGGGATATCTTTCCATATCCTCTTTGATCTCCTTTTTCAGAGGACTGTAGTTTTCAGTGTAAAGGTCTTTTACTTCATTAGATTGACTCCTAGGTATTTTTTGGATGCTATTGTGAAAGATGTTATTTTCTAATTCCTTTCTCAGTGAGTTTATTGTGTACAGGGGAATGCTATTGAGTGTCAACTTTGTATCCAGCTATACTACTGAATTTAATTATTAAATCTAGAAGTCTTATGTGGAGTTCTTGGGGCCTTCTATATAGAGTATCATGTCATCTGCAAATTATGACAATTTAACTTCTTCCTCTGCTATCCTTATTCCTTTTATTTTTTTTTTCTTTTTTTTTTTTTTGCTTTTTGAGACAGGGTCTCGCTTTGTAGTTCAGGCTGGCCCTGAGCTCACTATGGTGCCCAGGCAAACCGCCGCGAACTCAGCAATCCTCCTGTCTCTGCCTCCCGAGTGCTGGGATTACAGGCGTGAGCCACCACGTCCGGCATTGTGGTACGCGGTGTTGATTGTTGGTGGGCGTGTCTCCACACCCAGCATTATATGCGGTTACCGGGGATCGAACTCAGGACCTTGTGCTTGCGAGGCAGGCGCTGGAACCACTGAGCTAACCCTCCGGCCCCTTCCTTTTATTTCTTTATCTGCTAATTGCTCTGGCTAGTGTTTCCAAAACTATTTTGAATAAAAGTGGTGAGAGTGAACATCCTTTTCTTGTTCCTGTTTTTAGAATTAAAAGTTTCAGCTTTTGCCCATTTAATATGATGTCTTTTGTCCTTTTTTAAAACAGCATTTGAGAAAACTAATGGTAGCAAAATCTCCTCTATCTCTTTATTTCATATTTAAATTTCTGTTAAAAGCTAATAAGCCTCTCGCACAGATTAGGAATCAGGAAGCTTTTTCTGAAATTGGCTCTCTGAATGGAAAACAAGCACCCCTCTTTCCCTGTGGTCTCAGTTTTGTCCTGGCACCTTGCTCTCTCAGCTGTTGTTGCCTGCTTGTCACACAAGTTCTGCTTTTTCACTCGATAAAAGTAATGAACCAGCACTGATAAGCACTTGTATAAACAGATGATTCCTGGAGGAGTCATGAGAACTCAGTGCCAGTCTGCTGTTTTCACCTAGGACGAGGTGACCTTTCCTGAGACTAAGGGCGCTGTTGGGCGGATCTACAAGGCTGCAGGCCGGTCAGGTTTTTCTCTTGCAGCAGCAGCTGCTTTAGTGGATTTAAAATTTCTTCTTTTCCTTCTTGGGAAAGCATCGCTGCCCAGTTGTAGTACCCTAGTCTTGAGGAGATGTCTGGTAGCCTTTCAGTTAATAGAACTGGAGGCGCTCCCGTTTCCTTCCGTTTGTCAGAATCTCGGTTCTACAGGTAAACTCGCAGGCACCAGGGGGACTTGGGTTTTAGTACGCAATCGCCCTGATAAGGGACTGGAGACAAATGAAGATCAGCGCGGGGGCTCCGCGCGGCCTTTGAGCACAGGATAGTGCCTATGCACAGCTGGAAGAGGTAGGGACCTTACTACGTTCCCTAAATCCAGAGGCACCTGGCCTGCTGGGGAATAGAGTTCCGGTAACTTTCAGGGAAGAGAGGCCATGCCTGGGGACTTGGACTTCCGGTGCGCTCCTGCGCATATGCTCCCTGGCCTCTGTGCGTGTTTACGCATGTGGGCCGACTGCAGTCTTCCGTCACTTCCGGCAGATCTCCAGTGCTAGTTTCTCTGGTCCACAGGTTTAGGCATGCGGGTGAGAGTCGCAGTCTGCGCGGCTGAGATCCTGGCGGGCCTTGCACCAGACGGACGCGAGCTGCGCGGGTCAGAGTTCGCACAGCTGAGCGGAAGCGAGAAGGGGCTGGGCAGGCGGCTATTTCGGTGGCCGGGCGGCTCTCTGCGAGACGGAGAGCCCTACGAGATTAAATGGAGTCCCTCAGAGGCAGTGGGGTCGAGGCGTCGTAGCCCCGC
Source organism: Thryonomys swinderianus (assembly GCA_004025085.1). NCBI lineage: Eukaryota > Metazoa > Chordata > Mammalia > Rodentia > Thryonomyidae > Thryonomys > Thryonomys swinderianus. The sequence goes on along the minus strand of PVIC010016608.1, from coordinate 26,415 downwards.
AGGGGAGGACAAGGGTTTGCGGCCCGGAGAGGGGAGGATCTTCGCGAACTAGGTACGCTGGGGCGGAGGCGGCTTCCGCCAAGGTGCCGACGTCGTTCCGTAGTTCTCTCGCCGTGAGCCGAGACCCCTGCCTCATAGTCTTGCCACTGCAGATTCTCCCAACGTGTCTTTAAGCGTGGGCCGCACCCTGCTGTCTATCCTCTGAGTCCCCTCAGGTGTGCTCTTGTGACACAGTGCAGCGCAGGCCACGTCTTATTGCCTTGGTTGATAGAGAAGACATTGGGCCTCTGTAGGTGGGTTTTCTGGTAGAGTTTTATTTTATTTTATTTTTTGAGGCAGGGTCTCACTTTGTAGTTCAGGCTGGCCCTGAGCTCACTATGGTGCCCAGGCAAGCCACCGCGAACTCAGCAATCCTCCTGTCTCCCGAGTGCTGGGATTACAGGCGTGAGCCACCACATCCGGCATTGTGGTATGCGGTGTTGATTGTTGGTGGGCGTGTCTCCACGCCCAGCATTATATGTGGTTACCGGGGATCGAACTTGGGACCTTGCGCTTGCGAAGCAGGCGCCGGAACCACTGAGCTAACCCTCCGGCCCTCTGGTAGAGTTTTTGAAAGACTCGAACTCCCAGGCCAGTGTTCTGTCCACTGTGTTACAGTTTTTTACCTAACACCGTTAATTAGATAATTTAAAACCCAAACAGAACCATGCCTATGCACAGGAGTCCCACCTTTGAGAGCTGAAAAATCAGTTTGTGAGGCTTTGTTTTTTTTTTTTTTTTTTTAAGCAATTTAAAGAAACAAGTAAAATGTATGCGTAGCCTAGCCGGATTTCTTCTTTTACCACGGCCTTTTTATTTAGTAGTGGCCAACTGAGAAAGCAGCCAATGTTTATATTCACTGTTGAGAATTCAGTCCATTTAAACAGCACGTGATTGTGATGGAATTATAGTGTGTGCTTCTTTCCTTTCATGCATTTTGCCAGTTGTGACTTTCCAGAGAGTGATTTCATTTGGTGGCTGTGGTGCAGGAGATTCCTGCCTACGCCAGCCAGATAACTCCTGACTTCAGTGACCTTCTTTCCTCCCCTAGGTCTACCATCAGCAGTCATTCACTGTCTCAAGAGCAGCAGAAATGTACAGGCTTGTGAGTGAGTTTTCCTGTTTGGTCTCTTCTCTCACATCTGTAATCCATTGAGGAGGTTGCTAAAGATGTATCTTTAAAATGGAAGTATAGAAGTAGGTAAAAGATATTATCATGTAAAATGCAGTTAGATTGTCAGATCAGCAATGACAGTCATTTCTACAGGTCTTTTTTCCTTTTCTTTCTTTCTAGGGGTCCTGGAATTGAACCTAGGACCTTCAAACTGAACTATATCCCCAACCATATTTTTTTCATTGATTTCTTTATTGGTACATTTTATATATAGTTCACAATCACACTCAATATTGGGAAATTTGTACCTATATATGACAGAAGTTAGTTCTCATTTTTACCCATATCCCTACCCACCCACAACCCCTCACCCCTTATATATATGCTATTCCTTTTTCTTTCCGAATCATATTTATTCTTTCCCCGCATTACGTTCCCCCACCATATTCCCTTTGAATATTTCCTATTTTACAAAATCTATCATACATTCTAGAACTCATTTACATCTATAAGTTCCAACCATATTTTTTTTTTTTTTCTTTTGAGACAGGGTCTCGCTTTGTAGTTCAGGCTGGCCCTGAGCTCACTATTGTGCCCAGGCAAGCTGCCGCGAACTCAGCAATCCTCCTGTCTCTGCCTCCCGAGTGCTGGGATTACAGGCGTGAGCCACCACGTCGGGGCATTGTGGTATGCGGTGTTGATTGTTGGTGGGCGTGTCTCCACGCCCAGCATTATATGTGGTTACCGGGGATCGAACTCAGGACCTTGCGCTTGGGAGGCAGGCGCCGGAACCACTGAGCTAACCCTCCGGCCCAACCATATATTTTTTATTTGAAGTCAGCTACTCACTTGTTTGCTAAGTCGCCCAAGGTGGACTTGAACCTATGATCATTCCAGAGTGTGGGATCATAGGTGTGTGCCACCACGTCTGGCTTTTGTCAGGTCTTGTATAGGAATGTGATGCCTTACTGCTGATAAAGTTAAGCAGCTAACCTCACTCTGATGTTCTTGAAAGTCATAGCCAAAGAAAAAATAATGGGCACTACAAACATAATTGGAGTGACTGTTGGGAGAAACCTTTTGCTGGGTATGGTGGCCTGTGACAGTAATCTAGTGCTCTGGGAGGCGGAGGCAGGAGGACTGGCAAATTTGAGCCCAGATTATAGTACTGGGATTATAGGCCTGCACCACTGTCCCTTGTTTTTGATCCCCTTGTATATCCTTTTTTTTTTTTTTGCTTTTTGGAGACAGGGTCTCGCTTTGTAGTTCAGGCTGGCCCTGAGCTCACTATGGTGCCCAGGCATGCCGCCGCGAACTCAGCAATCCTCCCGTCTCTGCCTCCCAAGTGCTGGGATTACAGGCTTGAGCCATCACGCCCAGCATTATATGTGGTTACCGGGGATCAAACTCAGGTCCTTGCGCTTGTGAGGCAGGCGCCGGAACCACTGAGCTAACCCTCCGGCCCCTTGTATATCCTTTTTTGTTAGGTATAACGTTGCTTTGCCGTTTTAGTAGGTGCTTAGGATTTAGTGTAGCAACATTAACATATTATAGTTTATCTTCAAATACTACATAGACTGTTCTACTTAGAATATAAGAAGCTTACAACAGGATATTTCTGTTTCTCCCAACTTTGGTTTTTGTTTCATATTAACTTTTATAGATGGTCTAATGCCACAGCTCTAAGTTAAACAGTCAGTTATCTTGTAATTAGAAAATATAAAGCCCTCATTTCTCATCTTCTGTCCTTTGTGCAGATCCACAATTTGCTGTTATTTTGCTTCTGCCTGCAGGATTTTGTTTAATACTTCTAGTTGGTGAGTACTTCTTTCAGCTCTTTCATGCCTCAAAATTTACCTGATAAATTTTCAGATATTAGAGTTCTTCCTGTAAAAGTTCAATTTGAAACCTTTTCTACCTTGGATAACCTTTTTCCACATAGAGGTTATGGAGATAGTCACCTGTTTTTTTCTGTATGATTGAACTTTTCACATTAGATCAATGATTCAGGTAAAGTTGATTCTTCTGTGGTATAAGATATAGACAACAGTTTGTACCCATTCAGGTATTCACTGTTTGCTCTTGCAGCATTGGAATTAGTTATGTCTTAAAACAGTGACATACAAGAGGTGGCAAATATAAAGTGGGAAGGTTTGTTTAGTTTAAGGTTGTGATGCTGATGACGGTTTTAATCCTGACCATGTCACATCATGGTAGTGTGCATGTGTGTGAGAGCTCACATCATCAAACAGGAAGTTAGAGGCAGCAGTGTTTCATACTCCTTTCTTCTCTTTTCTTGGTTTTCTGAGATGAGGTCTTAGTAGGTAGTTCAAGCTGGCCTTGCACTCCCCGTACAGCCTAGGCTGGTCTCAGATTCATTATTAGCATCCTAATTCTTCCTCCTGCATGCTGGGATTATGTGTTGTACCACCACACCAGCTCCCACAGTCCCTTCTGAAGGCACACTCCTAGTGATCTAAGCACTCTTTACTTAGGTCCCACTTCTTCTAACAGTGCCATTCTGGAGACCAAAACTTCACAACCAAACCATAGCATCATTTACTAAAAGTCAGTGCTGCTTCAGTAATTTGAGATGCCCTCATGATCATAAAACACTAAAAGTCAGTTTCTAGTTTCACCATTCTGTGTTTGTTTATAGGTCTGAACTTTTATTTTTGGAGCAGTGCTGAAATTGAACGTAGGATGTGGCACATGTAAATGACTTAGGGTAACTGATGTCTTTGTGTTATTAAGTTGATCTACCCAAGATCAAGAAATGTACACTTATTCATGTTTGTTGCCATGATATGTATATTTTAAAGTTTTCCTGGTAGAGACTGTGAATTTCATGTTGTTTTCTTTATGAATTATTAAAAGCCTTGTCTACCCTTGAGTTATATTGTCTTACTATCATATAAGGAAAGCTGTTGGTTTATGTGTTCATTTCATATCCTGTGACCTTACAGTTGTTTTGTTGAGTTAGTTTCATCATCCCTTTTCTGAGTTTTTATATCAGCAAATAGAAATAGTTTTTCTTAATCAATTATATTCCTCTGGTGTTTTTTCTAATTGAAGATGATGTGCATTATTTTACTTGTCCTGGTTTTAGTGGGAATGTCTGTAGTGTTTGTTCATTTCTTGAATTCAGAACTGAGAGGACTGAGGTATAAATATGTGTATGTATTTGTGTGTGTGTAAATTTAACAACATGCTTGCCAGTAATGGAGATATATACATATGTGTGTCACATATACAGGTAGAAAGAAATCATAGATACTGGGCAAATTAAACTATCAGTGTACACACACTCATAGGTATGTATGTATTGATATTTTTGAAATATCCATCAGTTTCTATTTCCTTGAGTTCTTTAAAAAATCATGTATGGGGCCGGAGGGTTAGCTCAGTGGTTCCGGCGCCTGCCTTGCAAGCTCAAGGACCTGAGTTCGATCCCTGGTAACCACATATAATGCTGGGCGTGGGGACACGCCCACCAACAATCAACACCGCATACTACAATGCCGGACGTGGTGGCTCACGCCTGTCATCCCAGCACTCGGGAGGCAGAGACAGGAGGATTACTGAGTTTGCGGCGGCTTGCCTGGGCACCATAGTGAGCTCAGGGCCAGCCTGAACTACAAAGTGAGACCCTGTCTCCAAAAAGCAAAAAAAAAAAAATCATGTATGGGGCTGGAGATTTAGCTCAGCGGTTCCAGTGCCTGCCTAGCAAGCACAAGGTCCCTGGTTATATCCTGGTAACCAATGACATCAATACTGGGTGTGGGGACACATGACCACCAGCAATCAGTACCACATACCACAGTGACGATGTGTTGACTCACACCTGTAATCCTAGCATGCCAGAGGCAGAGGCAGGGGGATTGCTGAGTTCGAGGCTTGCCTGGGTTACATTGTGAGCTCAGGGCCAGCCTGAACCACAAAGCAAGACCCTGTCTCCAAAAAAAAAAAATAATATTTTTAGTATATGTGCTGCCGAAGTGAGCACAAAAAAATAATAATAATAATCAGGTATGCTAGGCCGGATCTAGCCTGGAGTTCTTGAATAGAGTTCTTACACAGCACTCACAGGTTCTGAGTTCAATCCCCAGTACCATAAACAGGAAAGAAGAAAATAAGGGAAAGTCATGTGCTTTTTAAATATTTTTAGGCTTTTTCAAGTGTGTTTGGTGATATAAGTTTTTTTCTTACCTATATGATAGTGGCATGTTGTATTTGTGGCTTTCCACACATTGATCTATATTCTTAAGTTGTATTCAGCTATTATGCATTACATTTTTAGTCCAATATTGGCTAATACTTTATTTGGGGTGTTTAAAAGTAATATTGGCATGTAGTTTTATGTGATTTATTGGTTAATCAGCCCCTAAACCCTACAACAGCTCTGTTTTCTGAGCTCCCTTAGCTGAAGTTATTCCTTTTTTTTTTTTAACCAGGAATCAAACTTGCGGCCTGGCTCTTGCTAGGCAGGCACTATACCAATGGGCTACATTCCCAGCCCAGTGGGCATTCCTTTTTGTGGATGAGTTTCTCAGCTTGTTTTTCACCTGTGGTGACCAAGCATATTCTGCTCAAGGGAGAGGCTATTCCTGTGTTGTCTCAAGGAGTCATGTGCAAGGGATCATGTGCAGATATATACAGCATATGTCTGTACATATATACAGATATATATATATAGCATGTCTCAAGGGGCTATGTGCAGTTGTGTCTGTGTTGTCTACTGGCATTGGTACATCCAGTAGGGCTAACAGGATGCTGTCAAGCAATTTACCTTCTTCACCTATGTAGAAAATTTGCAGTATCAGAATCTGCTCCTATGGCAGCAGCACTGAAAGTCTGGTTTTGTTGATACTTCACTGTGGTACAGAAACCATTTTCTTAGGTAATAAATTGCCTTGCTTTTCTGAGAGTGGCTTCTTACTGTCTTTATGCATATAGAACTGGTCTTGGTATATGGTTTTGGTTCTAAGTCTCACTTCTTTCAAAGTTCTAGGCCGTTCTCCATTGTTCTGTACCAGGCAGGAAGTCTTATCAGTTGCCAGAGTAAGCAGTGTCCTCTTTTTCCCCATCTAACATTTTGGATTATATTTTCTATTTTAACTATTTTATCAGGAAATTGGTGGATCTCTACCTCACTCCCCAGTGTTTATGTCTGTAAAGGAGAGGGCCCCGGTGGATGTCGAAGCCTCCATGAATTTTCAGCTCAGGTGTTGCTTTCATCCTTAGATTATTTTTGTCCATCTTCCATCTTCTCAGTATCTGAAAATAATCAGTCTGTTTCGTGTACAGGTACAGATTCTCAATGATGAATGTGATCTAACATATACCAAAAGTATACCTGTAAACTCAATAAAGGGAAAAAAGTATATGACACAGTATTAACTACAACCACTGGGTAACACATTGTATTCCTAGATCTTAATCATATTGTAACTAAAAGTTTATTCCTTTTAGCCAACATCTTCCCGTTTGCCTCATGTCCCAATACTTTGTTCCTATAAGTTTAACTTTTTTAGATTCAGTGAAAAGGTGGTACCATACAGTAAAAAAAAAAATTTGAATCTGTTGGATCTGACTTTATGTCCCAAATTTGCTTTCATTATTCCATCTCATTTTCTGGGAGACTTCCTGAGTTAATATTCTCTGTCCAATTTGTTAATCGGTTCTCTTGAGGATTTTTAGACAATTCTTAGCAATCTAGCCCAATTTCTCAGTATTCAGCAGTGGCCGTTTCTGAGTATGATGTTCTTACTTTATGGAAACAATATCCTGCTGAACTCATTTAAAAATGTGAGTTAGAAGTAATAGACCCAAGGACCAGTGGAATAGATTAGAAGATCCAGAAACAACCCTGGATACACTAAGCCACCTTATCTTTGACAAAGGAGCCAAATACCCTCAGTGGAGGAAAGACAGCCTGTTTAACAAATGGTGCTGGAAAAACTGGGCTTTAACCTGCCAAAAGCTAAAGCTAGACCTATCTCTTTCACCATGCACAAAACTATATTCACAATGGATACGAGACTTAAACATTAAAACAGAAATAATAAGCCTGCTGGAAAACAGGTTAGGTAAAACTCTTGGAGACATTGGCTTAGGCAGAGACTTTATGAATAAAACCTCTCCAGCAAAGAACTAGCAGAAAGAATCAACAAATGGGATCTCATCCTACTGAAAAGCTTTTGCACAGCAAAAGAAGTCACTGGCACTGCTGAAAGAACACCAACAACATGGTAAAAAATCTTTACTAGCTGTTTGTCAGACAAAGGGCTATTATCTACAATATATAAAGAACTTACAGCCTCCCCAAGTTCAAAGACCCAATTCAAAAATCGGCATCTGAAATGAACAGACACTTCTCAGAGGCAGAAGTCAAAGCAGCTAAGAAGCATATGAAGAAATGCTCAACATCACTGGTCATTTGAGAGATGCAAATGAAAACAACACTGAGATTTCATCTCACTCCACAAAGAATGGCCGCGATTACAAAATCAACCAACAATAAGTGCTGGCAAGGCTGTGGGTAGAAAGGAACCCTTCTCCACTGTTGGTGGGATTGTAGACTTGTGCAACCATTGTGGAGATCCGTGTGGAGATTTCTCAGAAAACTAGGATGAGGGGTCCAATTTGACCCTGCTAGGAATATACCCAAAAGAATTTTAAAAATCACATTGGAAAGACAGATGTACAGCATTGTTCCTAGCAGCTCAGTTCGTGATAGCTCAATCTTGGAAACAACCCAAATGTCCATCAACTGGAGTTTGGATTCAGAAGATGTGGTTTTTTTAATAAAATGCAGTATTATTCTGCCATAAAGAGTGACAAGATTGATTCATTTATGTGCAAATGGATACACCTGGAGGACACACTAATAAGTGAAATAAATAGATCACAAATAGGCAAATACCAGATCTTTTCTTTGATATGAGCACCTGTAGATGCAAATGAGCTCTAGAAAGTATAACAGTTTTTGTAGAATGGGAAGTTTCCAAAGGAAATTTGGTGTGGGAATGTAATGAGGGGAAGGAATATGATTCTGAAAGAAAATAAAAGAGCATGTATATAGGGGGTGGGGAAGTATGAGTGGGTAGGGATATGGGTAAAAATGAGAATGAACTTGTGTCGTATATTGGTACAAATTCCCCAATGTTATGTGTGATTTTGAGATGTATATAAATTGTACCAGTAAAGAGTTTTTTTAAAAATGTGAGTTAGTACCTTCTGTATCCCAGCTCCTTGATAAGCAGAGGTCAGAGGATTGCATATTTGAGGCCTTCCTGGGTAGCTTAGGGAGAACTTGTCGGGGTGGGGGGGATGAATTAGAAAAAAATTAATTAACATTTCTTTATGAACTGTATTCTATTAGTGTTGAGTCGCTTATTGTGTTTCTTTTTTTTTTTTTTTTTTTTTTTTTTTTGAGACAGGATCTCGCTTTGTAGTTCAGGCTGGCCTTGAGCTCACCATGTAGCCCAGGCAAGCTTCAAACTCAGCAGTCCTCCTGCCTCTACCTCCTGAGTGCTGGGATTACAGGCATAAGCCACCACTTCAGCATTGTGGTATGTGGTACTGATTGCTGAGGGTGGGGCATGTGTCACTATGCCCAGAATTGATGTCTGTCATTACTGGGATCGAACCAGGGAATTTGTGCTTGCTAGGTAGACGCTGGAACCACTGAGCTAAATCTCCAGCCCCCATAATGTTTTTATTTCTGCTATTTTCTATGACTAACTGAAGATTCTTGATTTTTCTATTGCAGTTTGTGAGAAAGTAATTATAGTAAGTCCCTGACTTACTGTATTTGAGTTGCAAATGTTTATAGGTGTGGTGTGTAAGATTTGCTTTGTCAGCTTATGCACAAATATGACTTAGCAAATAATTCTCCCAGAATGGAACTTGTTTGTAAATTGAAGGTTTACTGTATTAAAAGCTGATGGGAATATACAGTATTCAAATAATCACCCTACTTGAGCTTTGCTTTTTGAGACAGGGTCTCGCTTTGTAGTTCAGGCTGGCCCTGAGCTCACTATGGTGCCCAGGCAAGCCGCCGCAAACTCAGCAATCCTCCTGTCTCTGCCTCCCGAGTGCTGGGATTACAGGCGTGAGCCACCATGTCCGGCATTGTGGTATGCGGCGTTGATTGTTGGTAGGCGTGTCTCCACACCCAGCATTATATGTGGTCACCGGGGATCAAACTCAGGACCTTGCGCTTGCGAGGCAGGCGCCAGAACCACTGAGCTAACCTCCGGCCCTCTCTTCTTTTTTTTTTCCTGGTTGTCATTTTATTTGTACAAAAGCTCCACCAGTATGTGCATAGTACAAAAAGCTGTTATTACCCCAACAGGAAAAAACAATCATCCTTCACATAGCAACAGAACGTGACCATCTCTTCATGTGAGAACTCATACTAACTGTGCTAGTAATTTGTGTGGTATAGTTAGAAATTAAATTACAAAATAATACAAATACTTTTAAGGTGTAATGTACTAACAAAGATTAAATTTTGACCACTAATTAGGATTCAGGTTTTAGATTAGGCAAAATGTTTGGTTGATTCTATGATGTGTATAAATGTTGAAAGGACACAGGAAGGGGAAGATGTCTAGATAAATTACTTCACAGAAAATTTCTTCGTTTTTTTTTAGATAGGGTCTTCCCGTGCAGTTCATCTTGGCTTTGAACTCACTGTGCAGCCCAGACTAGCCTTGAACTCAAGGTGATCCTCCTGCCTTAGCCTCCAATTGCTGGGATTATAGGCATGCACTACCATGCCCAGCTTCACAGAAAATTCCTTTGAAAGATAATTAAGTTTTTAGTAGATCAATGTTTTAACCTGTTGGCACACCATAGAGAAAATACAGGACAACTTTTTAATTATTAAGAATCAGACAAGTACATTATTTGGATATTATCAGTATTTAAACTATGTGATTTCCTTTTGACTAATGCTTTTCCAAACACTGGAAGCAAATAAAATACTATCTCTGGCCAGGCGTGGTGGCTCACGCTTATAATCCTAGCACTGGGGAGGCAGAGGCAGGAGGTTTGCTGAGTTCAAGGCTTGCCTGAGCTACATGGTGAGCTCAGGGCCAGCCTGAACTACAAAGCAAGACCCTGTCTCAAAAAAAAGAAAAAAAAAACTATCACTGCAAAAATGACCTCCAGTTAAAGCCTGTAAAAACTTGAGTGTATAACACATTATTTTCTTATATGTAGTCAAATATATTACATCATTTATAAACATGTAAACCAAAAACTAAACTAAAATGAACTTTACTTCTCTTTTGAGAAGTAATTGTGGCAAAAAATCAACTAAAGCAAAGGTAATTTAGGGAGTGGAATCCATAATGCAAGTCATATATTTATGTACTGAAATTGAAATTTAATATTATTTCCAATAAAACAACTTCTACACACTAATAAAATCACTGTGTTGTCATTTTTGTGGTGATGAACCTTTGTCTTTCTGTTAGATTTCTTTCTAGGTCTCTAAAGAGTAAACCACACCTACTTACAAAAATAGTTAACTTTCCTAATTCTCACATCTCCAAGAAAGCTTGTAATTCAATATATAGAGATTCTGAAGTTTACCTAACAGAAACTAATTATAATAACATCATTAATATATGTGTAAGTATACTCTTGACACAGTAACACTTCCTTGAAGAGGCCCCTTGGTGGGGCCTCTTTTCTTTACAGAGGAGATGGTAGTAAAGTTCAGAAGCAAAGAGGGAACAGTAGAAGTTTCAAATTGGTGGATAAGTTTATTCAATCAAGTTGCTTTGTGTTGCAGATGATTTTTAGAGAATTTGTCTTTGGGGGGAAAAGGTCCATGTCCAATGAAAATAAGGTTGGATATGTGTGTGTCTTACCTCGCTGGCCAGGATCACAATGAGGAAAGAGCTGGACCCTGGCTGGGCTCTAGGAAGTACAGGTGGCCCCCTCCAGCTCGGGATCCCATCAGCCTTGCACAGTGGTCCTGAGGACTGGACCAGCGCGGAGAGTACAAGGCTACACAGAGCCCTTGTGAAAGTGCCTTGGAGGATGAAGACAGGACTCCTGTGCAAAAGCAGAGGATGATTCTTGTCTTGCCAGGCAGTGCCAGTGACAACACCTTCTCCCTGCCTCCATCTTTGCATCTCATTCTCTGTATACTCCTGACTCCCCACCAACATGAGGAGTACCAGGGGAAAGTCCCTGGGTTTCTTTGTGTGTCATTTCTCTCCTCACAAGTGACCAACACTAGGTACATGAATTCGGACAGTGTTACCAAGACTGACCTTCCCACTATTTCTTGGCATAGAGAAGTCAGAAGACTCAGTTATGTGATTGTATGAGTCCTCTTACGACTCCAGTGACCACTCACACTTTCTCTGCAGGCCAGGGAACAGATGTGGGGGGCTGGGGTCACCTCTGTGGTCTGAGTCAAACCAATCCTTCTGTCCTCTGTCCTCTTCCTGTTCCTCTTCTGATTGTGAGAACCAATGCTTTTCTTCCTTCCCTTTTCACTTTTTCTTCTTTCTCTTCCTCCTGTTCTTCTTCCTCCAGAGGACTGAATCAGGAAGTAGGGCATTAATGAAGCTCTTGATCAGAAAATCAGTCAGCTCCTTCTGATGCTGCTTCTGGGCAAATGAAAACTGGGCTGTCCCAGTATTCTGGCCATAGGCCCGAGGCCACAGGTTGGGTGCTATCCATAGGCTTAAGAAATAAACCTAAATTGGGTGTGAAGCTTCTGTCTTTGAAATTAAGCTTTTGATCATCTAAGTCAACCCTACCTTCCGAAAACACAAAACTCTTTCACTGTTGTCCCTTCCCATGCCATTGTTCCATGTTTAACCTTTGCTGATCTCTATTTCCCTCCCAGCTTTAGTGTCATCCCCTCTTCCCTTGCTACAAACTTCCTCTGGCAGATACCTTCTCCCATATAGTTGGTGACCTGGGCCTGAGTCACCTGTCCCCTATCCATTCTCAGATCTCCTAACCCTCTCCTTGCTCTGCAGGTTTTCTGTCCATTGACCACTCTTGTCCCACCCCTGTCCTTTCCCACTCACATGCCTGGCTTCCTTTCTCTCTTCTCCTTCTGTAGCCTTCCATCAGACCTCTGCTGTCTCAGCCTCTGGGCTGATGGTCCTAAGATTTCATCATCTATTCCATCATGAGTTCTCACAGATGCCTTCTACTCCACAAAACGCAGGCTTTGACCTGTCTAAACTAGACTTTGCCTTAGTCTGGGCTTAACTATATACAGTGTGCCTGCCTGGCATCCCCGGAGTGATAGGATTCCAGGTGGGGCCATTATGCCAAACTTTTCAACTCTTTGAAAGAGTAAGTTTGATTGGCACAGAGGGTGAGAAAGTAATAATGGGCATGTGTTCTGAGAAATGGGTCCTTTGCTGAAATTGTTACTGTGCAAACATCCTGCACTGAATTCCTCACCATCTGTGAGGTCCAGAGTATTGCAGGCTGATGTCATGTCGTGGAACCATGGTGTATGTGGTACCTTGGCTGACGTGTCCTCTGCAGCATAGAACTGTACATTTACTGTGTTACGTAGCCCTGTTCCATGAGACTGCCAGCCACATCCTGATTTTTGCCTTCGTCTGGAAAGGCTTCTGCTTTCATCTCTTCACTTCCTGTGCTTGCCCTCCTTCTCTCTCTCCCTGCTTTACACACTCATCAGACTTCAAGCTTGTTCCACATTTCACCCTTCCCGTACCCTTCTCCTTGATCCCCTTTCTTTTCTAACCCTATTTACATCCTGTCTGCCCACTGTCAGTCAGTATTCCTTTGGCTCAGGAGTTGCTTCCAGCTGCTCTTCTCCCCAGTTGCTCCATCTCCCAGAGATTGGCTTCTCTGCAGCCAGTCAGCATCCATGCTGTTAGCCCTTTCCTGCCCACCCCATCTATTTGATAGTTTTTGCTGTCCTGATCATCTCATCTTACTCAGAAATCGCTCCTGTATCCTTATTTCTGTCCAGTTTACCCTTTTTTTTTGCAGTACTGGGGATTGAACTCAGGCCCTTGTGCATCCAAGGTTGGTGCGGTACCACTTGAGCTAAATCCCCAGCCCCTACATTTTTCTACCTGTTGTGTAAAGTAAGAATCACAGAAAACCCCAACATGTGGACTGGAATAGGAAAGGGAGGTTTCACCTTGCCTGTGAGTTCCCTCCTTTACGTGCCTCATTCCCTTGCAGCTGTCCTTGCTGAGACACCTTTTCCATATATGAGAGTGATTATCCAGTCACCCACAGAATTTACTTCAGTCTCACCCCCTTTCCTGCCAGTTAAATCTAGGTTATAATCTCTTATCTTTTGTGGTGTCTTAGAGTTTTGCTTAATTTGCTTATGTGAGGAATAATTTAGGATTCTTTTTCAGAGTAAAGAAGTTTGGACAAATAGCCAGAGCCCCTGAGGAAGGAAAAACCCAATTGGATGGCATCCGAGCAATTCAGACTGACATGCAAGAAGGTGAGAAGATAGGTCATCTTCATTTTATTTTCCTGAGAGCCCAGTGTTCACAACAGTAATGAAGAACAGACATCCATTAAGCATTTCTATTTACAAAAGTTAGTAGGGAGCAACACCAGCTATAAATATAATGAATCTAAAAGTACAGTAGATAAAAAGATTAAAAATTCTCTTAAAATGTTTAGGTATAGGGCCGGAGATTTAGCTCAGTAGTTCCGGCGCCTGTCTCGCAAGCACAAGGTCCTGAGTTTGATCCCTGGAAACCACATACAATGCTGGGCGTGGTGACTCATGCCCACCAGCAATCAATACCACATACCACAGTGCCAGGCGTGGTGGTTCACACTTGTAATCCCAGCACTCAGGAGGCAGAGGCAGGAGGATTGCTGAGTTCCAGGTTTGCCTGGGCTACATAGTGAGCTCAGGGCCAGCCTGAACTACACAGCGAGACCCTGTCTCAAAAAAAAAAAAAAAATATATATATATATATATAAAGTATATATACATATATAAATATATTTTATATAAATATTTTATATAAATATATAAAATATAAATATAATTTTATATAAATTATATATCTATTATATATAGATATATAATAGTTCTATGCCAAACATGTTCAAAATAAACCAATACAATTTATATTATATATTAAAACAAATATGACACTGCTGTGACCTTCACATTAAATTCTCTCTCAACTTGACCCTTATAGGTCTCTATCAATTGATCTCAAGACTGGAAACCAAATATATCAAGAACCATTGTTATGGCTTGTATCTTAAGTGTCCCCCCAAAATTTCATACTCTTAGAGGTGGGGCTTTTCAGAGGTGGCTAGATTTGGATGTGTGAATGTGGATTAAGGGTGTGACAATTGGATTTGTCTACTGATTTTTATAGTGCTGTTTGGGGTGTGGGTAATAGGAAGCAACAAGTGGGTGGCACTTGTAGCCTGGGTGCAATATAAAGGGACTAAAAGAAGCTAAGGTTGCAGCTGCTGTTGCCACCTCCTGCCTACTGCAGTATGGAGTGTTTCTCCTCTGCAGTGCCTTCTGTCATGGTGCCCTCCCTGGGAGCCAGTTGACAATGGTCTGAAACATCTGCAAACTGCAAACCTAGGAGTGTGGAGTATTTTGTGCCAGCAATGAAAAGCAACTAAGATGACTATACCTCCAACCTCCAATTTAGCAGTAATTTAAATTAGAAATGTAAAATTTAGAAAGTGACCCTCAAAATTCTGATTGCCCATTGCCCTCCACGGATTCCCCAGCTCCAGGAGGAAGTACAATGTGCTTCTTCTGGAAGAGTCTGGATTCTTCTGGATTATCCAAACAAGCCCATCCCTGGTCCATGATTAGTGTCATGTTGGTCTTTGTGCTGAAATAGCTCATCTGCTCAAAACCCAGAGGTCTGGAAGGTCGGGAGACCATGTCAGACTTCATGCGGTCAGTTTCCTAGATGAGAAGATTGATACATTAAGTCACTCTCAACTATGTTTCAGTCAATTTACAAATCCAACTTTGTCTCTAACCCTTTATTCTTAACCCCAGTCCTGAGCCCTCATTTCCAGTTGTGGTTCATGGACCTTTTGTATCCCATTCCAGAATTCACTTAAGATGCTTTAGGTTAGACCCAGCCACCTACTGTATAACAAGGACTTGAGGTGATGATGCTTGGGGAGTGCTTTGGGAGAAGATGGATATTTTGCATGCACCTTACTTCACATCTGCACTTGCTAGCACACTACAGACGTAATTAATAAATTTGTCAACATCATATCATGAAAACCACATATTTAATCCCTAATCCCATTCCATCATACATCCCCAATTTACTTGTTCCTAAATTTGGTTAATTGTGTTCAACTTAAATCTTTGCCTACTCCTGTGTGCAAACCTATATGGTAATGTGTCGACGGCGAAGTGCACTCCCACTCATGTGTGTTAGTCTGCCATCATACTGACACCCATGACCCTAAGTTTGAAGCTGGGTAATTAATTATTCAGGAGGACAAGTTCCTCCAGAAACAATGACACGGGGGCAGGAAAATCTCCCAGGCGGGTTCAGGCCATAAGTTCTGGATGTGAACTAGGATGAACAGAGTGATAATTCTCTTCCATTCTGACTGTGCAGCGTGTTTGATCTGCCCATCTGATACCTCCTTGATCCATATTCACCTTGTTGCATCTAAATCCTGACAAACAGAAAAACAACTTTTAGGGAGAAAGTATGCTCAGTGGGTGTTCCAGGAGACAAAAATCAGCATTCAATCTATAGTGCCATTTGGACCCAATTGCTCTTAATTAAATAATCTCTTTTTAAAGTACGTAATTTCTGCCAAATTTTTATATGGTATGACTGAGCAGTGCCCTAGCACAAAGCACATCATGGTCAAGGGTGTGCACGTGTCATGCTGATTGATGGCTGTGGAGGGGACAGGGAGAGACCAACCTGGGCTTACACCTGAGCCGGTCCCTGATGTGTAATGACAGATGGGGTGGGAGATCATAGGAGGCCTCACGTGGGCTCTGTGCATCCCCGAGATAGCAGTGGTGCTGTCTGAACCCCAACACACACACCTTGAAGCAGCATCCTCGGGGGTCCAGGGTCCCAGAATGAGGTTGTGATCTCGGTCTCACAACCTGAGCCTAGGGTTGTAAACTCGGATCTGGAAAAGAAATCAGCCCTTTAGTGGATGAAGATTTCCAGTGACCACGCCCCCTCATCCAGTAACTCTTCCTGGTTCCCTCTCCCCACACCCCCCTGTATCGTCTTTCCCAGTCTAGCCCATCCCTGCCAGCCCAGTCTCACCCACCTCCTCACACTCTTCTCGGGTCATCCTGAGGTTCCAGTCCATGCAGCAGATGAACTGGTAGCACAGCTTCTGAAACTGGTGAATCTTGTCCAAATTTGTTCCATACAGGAAGAAGAATATGTATGGTTTAGGACATTGGCTGCCCTTCTCCATGTTGCTGGCCAAATAGCTGAGGAAGAAGGCAATTAGCTAGTCAGGGGCACAGCCAGGAAGGACAGGTGGGCACCCTCTGGCTCAGGATGCCATTGTCCTGGCCCAGCACTCTGGGACCAGGCCCTCTTGGAGAGGTCAAAGCTGCACAGGGCCCTTCTGAAGGTTTCTTGCACACAGGATGAAGATAAGACCCCTGTAGGGGCTGAGGTGGTCTCAAGCCCCAATCACCAGATGAAGTTGACACCGACATCTCCACCTTCATCCTCTCCTTTCCCTGCAGTTTATTCTCTGAGGGCACACCTGGCACAACCAGAGATGGGAGGGTACCTGGACAGGGTGACCTTGGTATGTGTCTGTGTTGTTCCCTCTCCTCCAGTGACCAGCACAGGGCTTGGCTCAGGGCAAACATGGATTCAAGCATGAGTCCTACGTGTCCCTCCCCGCTGCTATGATCCCTGGCCAAAGATACACTGCGGAAGGGTTTATTGAGTGAACGAAGGAATAGATGCAGCTTCACCTGCAGACAAAGGCCGTGCAGAACCCCAGGGACAGGAAACACTTCCTGAATGAAAAGGACTGAGGTGGGCTTGGATTTAGCTCAGTGGTTCCAGAGCCTCTCTGGAAGCATAAGGTCCCAAGTTCAATTCCCTGGTATCACATACCATGTACCACAATGGGCGTGGTGGCTCACACCTGTAATCACAGTGCTCTGGAGGCAGAGGCAGGAGGATTGCTGTGAGTTTGAGGCTAGCCTGGGCTACATAGTGAATTCAGGGCCAGCCTGAACTACAAGGCGAACCCTGTCTCAAAAAGAGAAGAGGAAAAAGAAAAGAGGACTGAGCTGACCGCTCTACTGAGGCAAGAACCAGCTTCTAGCAGTTGTCTCCCTGAAGGGGATTAGGCAAAGGGGGAGGGAGATGAGGAACTAGAGTCCAACATGTTCAGTTGTAAAGGACTTGCAGACAGTGCTGTCGGAATGCAGGAGGTTGATCAGAGAAGCATAAAGACAGTTTGGGAGTTTTATTTGCAGTACTGAGCACTGAATCCAGAGTTTGTGATCTATATCTCTACTACTCTCTTTTAAATTTCTCTTTTGGAAATGGTTTTACTATCTTTTTTTTTTTTTTTGCTTTTTTTTGGAGACAGGGTCTCGCTTTGTAGTTCAGGCTGGCCCTGAGCTCACTATGGTGCCCAGGCAAGCCGCCGCGAACTCAGCAATCCTCCTCTCTCTGCCTCCCGAGTGCTGGGATTACAGGTGTGAGCCACCACGCCCAGCATTATATGTGGTAACCGGGGATCGAACTCAGGTCCTTGTGCTTGCGAGGCAGGCGCCAGAACCACTGAGCTAACCCTCTGGCCCTATGGTTTTACTATCTTAGTAAGTTGCCCAGGCCTGGCTCAAACTTGCCATACTCCTACCTCAAGTCTCCCAGCATTCTGTGATTACAGCTGCTCTTGACCTTAAACCCTTGAGGTTCACCTTTGTACTCAATTCTACCCCACAGCATCCTGAGGGGCTGGAAATACAAGTGTATCCCACCATGCAATGGAGATTTGCATATTTTGACCAACTTGAAGATACATTATTCAGGTTCAATGTGTGAAGATGCAGAATAGAAAATAGGAGAGAGACAGAAAAAGAGTATTTGGAAGCAGCAATGAAAGAAAATATCAAGATGATGACCAGGCCTGGTTGTAGAGATTGTAGAGTAGGTGAGTTAAAGGGGTGATCTCCAGTTTCCTGCAGATGAAGTAACTCGCTGTGCAGTAGCCATGAGGCAAGGGAGCTGTTGGCTCATCTCTGAAGACTGATCAGGCAACAGATAGGGCCTGCACCCTGGCTTGTGGAAAGTCTTGTCAGAAGGAGCAGCCGCGAGCACGTTATACCAAGTCTGCCTGTAAAGAGGCATGCACAGGAAGTGGGCCTTGGAACCCCAGAGCAGGGGACAGAGAGACATCTGGTATTGCTGTGGAAGGAGACCCACCCCAAAGAGTCAGAAATGGCTGCCGCTCAGACCACACATGGGTTCTTCCTGCCTCTGTTGTCTGAAGGCTCTGTTTCCCCTGGTGGCATTCTTTAACCGACATGAGGGTGCACTGGGGGTTCTGCACTATAGTGTGATGCCCGTTTCTAGAGTCAGCGGTACAGAGGGGTGTAAAGGCAGAGGACAGGTTGGAGTCCCAGTCCCCACTCCCAGGGGCTGAGTGTGGCCCGTGGACGGACAGGAAGTGCTCACAGTGCCAGGAAGAAATGGATCCTCTGGTGCTGCCAGGGGAAGAGGCCAGCCTGGCTGAAGTAGGCGATGACCATAGCCAGGAGGTACTGTGGGGAGAGAAGAGGACAGTCAGAGAACAGGCACACCTGGAGGAGGAGTATAGGGACATCACTTGAGAGGTGACATCAGGGCTTCAGTCAGACCCCATCAGGTGCTCAGTTATTGGGGAAAGTAAGGGGCCAGAGGTGTTTTGCAAATGAAAGCAGCCAGGAGAAGGGAGGCTATTTTGCCCAGGGTTGCTCTCCCAAGGGTCTCTCAGACTAGGTGCTGAGGTCACTTGGATCAGAAGGGGGTCTTTTAAGTTAGAGCAGATGGGTTCCCTGAGAGCTCAGGGAGGGTCCAGGTACTTCGGGTGGCCCCAGACACAGAAGCCACACCCAGGAGACCCTGGATTCAGTGGACTCAGGGGACTCTGGCCTGGGTGTAGTTCACAGAAGACCCACACCAAGCAGGGTGCATCAGCCAGCCAGGCTTGGAAGGGAGACACTGCTGAGTCTAAGAGGGCTGGAGGGTTGGGAGTGGGATGGGAGGTCCGAGCAGGACTGAAGGACTGTGGGTTGGGACTCTGCCCTCCCTGGGCTGTGCCACATGGAGAACCCAGCTCAGGAGAGAAGGCCCTCACCTTGTCAGAGACCTTCAGATTTTTGTCCCAAGCCAAGAACCTCATGATGACTGGACCTTCTGTGAAGAGAGCACAGTTAGGTTGTGACCTGGCGAGGGGGTCCCTAGGAGCAAGAAAGAGGGAGCAGAACTGTGTCTGCCAGGGAAAAGGTTCTAGATGGGGCCAGGGAGAGGCAGGTGGGAAGACGCGGAAGAAGAACATTCACCAGGCAGTTGACAGGCGGGCAACCTTGACACTCCCAGAGGAGACACTGAATGGCAGCCTGTGTAGCAGCCACTCTGCCTGGGGGGACCTTAGAACAGACAGCACGGGCCTCAGTGGACACATGAATGTGTCACCCAAGAAATCAGAAGGCATCGGGGCCACTTTCTCTTGTGATGATCACATCTTGGTATGACCATAACCCTGTCACCCCTCAAGTGCTGCTACCATTTCCTTTCAGGCAAGGCAGCAATTGCTGAATGTCAGACTGGCCATTTGGGACCAAGGTTTGTGGTCCCAAGTGGGAACACGTTTTTAAAAGACTGCATCAAGTGTGTTATCTGCATGTTCTTGAGGAGGAACTGCACTGGAATCCTCTGAGGATGATGAGCTCAGGACACACAGTAGGCTCCCTTCAGTGGCTGGAGAAAGTGACTGGAAATGTCTTGTGTTCCTAAGAATGGGGTCAGAGGCACTGCATGGGGTTCCTTACCAATCAGCCTGGTGAAGGCCTCGTGGTGCTCAGGCAGGGCAGAGCACAGAAGCTTCTTCTTCATCTTCCTCTTGAGGCCACAAGGCTTCTCCATGACACCCATGTGTGTAGAAGAGATAGGGCTTCACTGTCCTGATGGGTCCTGTGACACCTCATGCAACCCGGAGAGATACTCCCTCCATCCATCTCTTGCGAGGTGGAAGCCTAATGTCATCCCTTGGGGGGTACATCAAAGCACCTGGGTTCTCTCCCTTCCTTGTCCTCTTTGGGCTTGAATGACCACTCCCTCTTACACTTGTGGCCAGAGGACCTAAGTGAGAGGCCAGAGTTCCCCCTCAGGGATGAGTCAGGAGGCCCCTGGTGATGATTGTTCTCCTGCTGTGCCTCTGATACCTTGTGCTGCTTCTGGAAATGGGACAGAGGCAGTAAGTAGGGTGCTAAACCAGGGACTCCGTCAGAGAGGCCTGGCAGGCCCTCCTGCAGCTCCTTGTCTGACTCTGAAGACCAATTGCTCTTCCTCTTCTGAACACAGGCCTGAGGTGGGAGGCTGGGTGCTACCCATAGGCCTGAGGAAGAAATCCAGGTCAAGTGTGAAGCTTTTGTCTTTGAAATTCAGACTGACTATCTCAATCCCAACTTTGGACCTGCCAAATAAACCTTGAACTTCTTCTACTACTGTCCCCTCTAAAGCCATTGTTCCATCTTTAACCTTTCCTGATCTCCCACTTCTGCTTGCACTGTCCTCTCATCCTGTGTCTATAAACTTCCTCCTGTAGATACTTCATTCCAGGAAGGAACTCTGCTTGTGTCATTTCTTCTTCTATCCATTCTTGGATCTCATCTCCTGACCCCTTTCTGGCTCTGCCGGTTTTCCACCCATTGACCAACTTTGTTCCACCTCCCATCTTTTCTTTCTCCCTTCTTGGCATTCCTGAGTCTCTCATTCCTTGGTCCTTACTGATCACTGTTTCAGACCTCTTCTATCTCCAGCCCCCTCACTTGACTGTCCTGGGGTCTTGTCATCCACTACCACCCACCTCCAGGGCATAGGCAGGAAAGACAAGTGGTCCTCCCATGGGGAGAATGCTTGACTGGTGGCCATGAGTTCTCTGAAACACTGTTGTGCCCTCCACAGAACACAGAGTCCAGTCTGTCCACACCTTCCTTCTGTAATTCAGTCGAACTCAAGCCACTGTCTCTTCTTCAGTCAAGACACCTTGAGAGGCAGCTGTTCCTTGGTGGGCTGCCAATCTCCATAGGCATTTAACCCTCCAATCACAGAAGCCAGAAGCCTCTGAGGTCATCACTCATTCCAGCCTGATAACTAGTTTGAAGAAAAAACACAACTGCCGGACTGAACATCTGAGGTCCATGGTGTTTCCTGCCATAGACCCAAACTCTGTTCCTCATTGTAAAGTCCTTTCAGGATCTTTAGATTCAAGCTGTAATATTCTGTCCCTGGCCCCCCACTCATGAACATTCCTATATGCTAAAGACATATAGTCCCATCTCTATAAGTTGCCAAAGTCCTAACAGTTGTAGCATTGTTGAAAATTCCAAATCTGAAGTTTCTGAGATTGAAGGTAAACTTATAGCTGTGAGCCACCATACAAATGAAAACAAAGTTAAGCTCTTCCAACATTCAGTGGCACAAGATAGACATCTCCATTCCAAAAATTGCATAGGAGGATAATAAGGAATAGGAACAAAGCAAGACCAAAATCCAATAGGACAAATGTTAAACCCCACAGGTCCACTTCCAGCATCCTCAGTAATCTTTGAGAAGTTGTGAAATACAAAGGGCTTAGGTGGCTCCACCCCTATTGTACTTAACGTTTGTAGTTCCCATGGCTACTGTCTTGGGCCAGCTCTGTTCCTCCTTGCAGTTTTCCTCAGACAGTCTTTGTGCTTGGCATCTCCAAACTTTTAGTGTCTTCACTGCACTTTTGGCTTCAAACACACAGCTTCTGGGGCACTCTGCCTGGCTTCCAGGCCTTCTTCTGAAATCTGGGTGCAAACCTTCCTGATCCCTCAACTCTTGCATTCTGTATCCACCTAAAACCAGCACCACATGGATGGTGCCAAGATCTGCTGCTAGCTGGAGTAGTATCCATGCTTCCTTCTGTCTTGGCTGTAGGGGTCGAATGGCTGGATCCCTGAGCACTCTGAAGCTAATGTTGAAGAACAAATTCTCTAAATTGTCACCATTCTGAAACATGGTGCTCAGGAGCTTTCTTTACAAAGTAGTCTTTTACCTTTGCAACTTTGAAGCTGCAGAAGCTAGAGTCCTGCTGGTTCTTGTGATGTTCTCAGACCATCTTTTCTGTTATCTTCTTCTGAAATACTTGTTCTTCATGCTAGTCTTTTCAGTGACCAATTTCTCTTCTGTTTCATCTTTGCAAGCCACAAATTTTCTAGAGCTTCATTTCTGGCCAAACTCACAACATTTTGAATCATTCTGCTGGCTCTTTGGTCTTGATTCTCGACATAAATCTGGTTAAAAGCCCCCAACAGTAGCCATGCAACTACCTCAACACTAGACTGCCTTGAAATTTCTTGTGTAAGATTAATTAGTCCACTGCTCTTAATCTCAGTCTCAGATAAGTCTCTGCACATGAGCAAAATGCAGACAAACTTTCTGCCAAGATATAACACACATTGTTTGTAGTCCAATAGCCAATGAAGTCCTTCTTCCTAGGAGAAATGGCTCAAGCCTGGTGTTTACTGGCAGAATTTCTATCAGCTTTCCAGTCTCCTGAGCTTTGACCAGAATCTCCCATCAAGTGTAGGCTAAGGCATTCCAGCTCTACTCTTTACCCTAGAATCTCTGAGTCTTTCCTAACTCTTCCCACAAGCCAGTCTCAAAGGTTCCTGAACCATGTAGTCAAGATATAGTCACAGCAATGACCCCATTCTTGGTATCAAATTCTCTGTCTTAGTTACTTTTCTCTGATTGATGAGACAAAATGTTTGACACTCAAAGGGTAAAGGATTAGTTAGCTCACAGTATGTAGCGATTTCAGTTCATACTTGGAGCTGGCTGGCTTGAAGGCCGAGTGACACATGGCAGAGGAGAAACAGTTCAGTGCATGCAGAATACAGCAAAAGCAACAAGAGACATTCACAGCTCTTTTAATCTCTTACATCTTTTCCAGGCTACTTAGAGTGAGTTAATCCCAGTATCCTTGAGCCTTGCATTGTGCCATGAATCAATCCCAGCATCATTCATTCTAAAATCAACCACCTCTGAAGATCCTCATCTATGATTGCAGGAGGCTTTGAGGAGCCAGCTCAATATAAGCCATAACACCAAACATGTGTGGTCCTACTGTCCTTTGTGCTTCCGTTTCTTAGAGAATAGACTGTTGATTGAAAAAGTATAGCAGGCAGGATATTTAGGGATATCAGAAATGATAGGACTTCATGAACAGGGCATGAGTATGGACAAAAGATGCTAGAGGCCTTGACTTTGACTTGACTGGAAAGTTTCAACCAAAACACTCAGCCTGGTAAATCTCCTGTCCTCAATGTCCACTGTCCTTTCCATGTTCAACAGTCTATACTAGGTACACATACACATTCCCGCTCAGGCTTCTGAGTCCAAGAGACTTCTCGAGGATGTGAAACTAAGGACATCTGGACACATCTGCTCACACACACTGCCACTGGTACCTACAGTTCAGAGGAGTCTATGAGTCACTTAAAGTTGGCTCCCAAATTCCCACTAACAATCTGTAGTTTACATGACAAATGCTGGAGCACCTATATTATCATTGCCCTAGAAACTTCACAAACACTTTTGTACCATATGCATGACATTACATATTAGAAAAGAGTAGGTGGGAAAATCTCCATTTCAAGACAGAATGTGGCCTTTTATGTGGAGGTGGCATGAGAGGGGTGTGATGCAGAAAGAGGGTCACCTCCTAAGCCCTCTGCTTCCTACCCTTGCCGTGGTTTTACAGGACTAAGCCACCACTCCCAGTTGATTTGTACCAGGTTGGTTCATTTGTTTGTTTTGCTTTTGATATAGCATCTCACCATATAGTTCAGGTCAGCCTCGGGCCCACTCTTTAGCCTAGGCTTGGCTAGAAGTTGTAGGGATCCTCCTGTCCTAACTTCCTGAGGTCTGGGATTACAGATGTTCACCACCGTGGTGAGTTGGTTTGGACCATTTTAAAGTGTAGGGCTGAGTGGGATTAAGGATAGGCATGCACCCTTCATCATGGGGATATGTTCTGAGAAAGAAGTTGTCAGTTTGTCACAGGGAAGTGACTCCCAACACTCAGCCCCCTGCTACTGTTCACGTGACAAAATACCACACACCCACCATCCCAGGACTTAGGGAGGCGGAAGCAGGAAGACTGTAAGTTAGAACCCAGCTTGGGCAATTTTGAGATTTAAAGAGATGGCTGGTAGGCACCTCCAGCGCCTGCCTAGCAAGTGTAAGGTCACTGATTCAATCCCTGGGAACCATATACAACAGTACCAGGCATGGTGACTCACGCCCACCAGCAATCTACTGCATACCACAGTGCAAGGCATTGTAGCTCATGCCTATAATCCCAGCACTCGGGAGGCAGAGGCAGGTGGGTTGTTGAGTTCTACAAAGAGAGACCCTGTCTCAAAAAAAAAAAATTTAGAAAGGTGGAAGATGTAGCTCTGTTCTAAATCCCAGGGATCAACGCCCAAGACACTGCCTTCCCCAAAAGCGAGGAAATAGAGGAATGTCACAGGGACATGAGTATGAGGTCAGACCACACTACCAGGGCCTCGACACTACAACCAGCCCACTGCTCCAGTGCTGCTGTGACACAGGATTTCAGTGGCTGGGCTTTGTCTTTCTAAGATAAGGCAAGTTTGAGAGAAAGGCTCAATTGTCTGGCATTCACCATCATAGAAAAGAGACTCAGGAGGAGCCATCTCAGGGCACACAGTCTGAAGGTCACTGTTCTAAGTTCTCTAGAAAGTTCTCAGGCCCTGTGCCAAGGTAAGGAAACATTACTGTAGATCAAGAGGTGTAAAATATTGCTTTATGTGTTCTTTTGTTGTTGTTGTTTTTTTTGAGATAGGATCTTTTGATGTAATTCAGGCTGGTCTGGTACTTGTGACAATCCTCCTGCTCACCCTCCTCATGTACTGGGATTACATGCATGGGCCACCATACCCACCTCTTGATTTGTTTATTTTCCACATTCTTTTTAAAAGCCCTTTTGCTGATTTTGAAAGTAATCCATGCTTGGTGAAAACATTTAAACACTACAAGAAACGAATCCTAATTCTTTTTATTAGTAGCATGTTTTCTTGCTTCTCAGCCTTTTGGCTAAGATCAAGTGTATTGGTAGTATGTTTGCAGTACAAAATGATTACATCCTTCATGGGAAGCTGGTGCATGTATATAACACATCTTAATTGTTTTTTGAATTCCACCCTAGTTCTGAGAACAAACCTCACCAAGACCTCTTGGCCTCTTAGCCCCAGGGCCTTTGCACATTCCATTTCCATTCAGAAAGCCATCCTATCCCTGTGCCTCTCTCCCCAAGCCACCTTCTCACTGCAACTCCTTATGAACATTTCATTCTCAGCTGGACAGCTACCCCCTCCCAGCGGCCTTTCTGCTCCTCCACACAAAGACAGCCTACACTAGCCCTGCTGCTGTCTGTTATCTACTGTCCTACCTTCTCAGCCAGGGGAGCAGCTCCTGAGGGCAGCGACCTCAAGTCCACTAAAGTCAGGAAATGCCCCCCCACCCCAAGGCACTGCTCTGGCCCATTTCATACTCTGAGAAAAACATAGGAGGGAGAGGCTGCCCGACTTTCCTTTAAGAACACCCCGTAAAACAGAAAATATTCTAAGTGAAATGGGGGTAGAGGTAAATAATGAAGGGAAAGAAAAAACTGTGATGGTAAAAAGGAGGAGGAAACAAAATCATATATATAGGGGTTGGGGAGTTGTAGGGTGGGTAGGGGCATGGGAAAAAATGAGAAGTCGTGGCCGGGCGTGGTGGCTCATGCTTGTAATCCCAGCACTCGGGAGGCAGAGACAGGAGGATTGCTGAGTTCGAGGCTTGCCTGGACTACATAGTGAGCTCAGAGCCAGCCTGAACTACAAAGCGAGACCCTGTCTCTAAAGGAAAAAAAAAAGAGAAGTCGTGTCATATACTGGTACAATTCTCAATGTTGAGTGTGATCATGATGTGTATGTATATATATAT
>PVIC010016607.1:0-33668 GCA_004025085.1 Thryonomys swinderianus | reverse complement strand
GCCTGTAATCCCAGCACTCGGGAGGCAGAGACAGGAGGATTGCTGAGTTCGCGGCGGCTTGCCTGGGCACCATAGTGAGCTCAGGGCCAGCCTGAACTACAAAGCGAGACCCTATCTCCAAAAAACAAAACAAAAAAACATAACAGACCTAAAGCAATTCAGGTTTACTGAGCTACTCTAAAGGTCTATTCTGTAATGTAATTTGAAGAGATCACAAAAGCCCAGTTGATTACCCGGCACTGCACAGCAACTGTGAGGACAGCTGACCGCAGAGACCCAAAGTGGCCTCCACTAGAAGGGAGCTTGCAAACGGCCAGTAAGCAGTGGCACCTATTATGAAGAAAAAGGTAATTGTAAGGATTTCTCTAAGTGTGTTACAAGGTAGAAAGACACAACATTCATGACTTACAACAAAGTACTTCAAGAGAAATTTCAAGCTGAGTCCCCACAGTACATTTTTTCTCTGGTTAGACGCTATCACTAATATTTCTTTTCTAACAGAGGATAATTCCTTGCAGAAGGTAGTGGGTACCTGCGCCTGATGAGTTTGCCAGTGCAGGATGCCCAACCCCAGGAAAACGTAGCTTAATACATAAAAGACAAGCACAGCTTTCTGAGATACCACAGTCTTGTAGCAGGATCAAACTGGCAAAGTTGGAAATTTAGACCTAGGCTACACAGTAAAAATTACTAAGGTAGTTAGGCTTGACTTCTGAATAAAAGAAAGGAAAATGTCATTGATAGTGATTTTTAAAATATTTAATAGTCTTTCTTTAAAATCCAAAATGTGATTCTTACAAGTTAAGTGCCACATAAAGCAGGTGTTACTTTTGGAGAAATGCAGGTGATACTGAAAAACATAGCACTGAGGTATTTTTTTTATTTTTAAAATTGAAGGAGGAAACAAAGTCTGGATCTAAGTATTTTTACATTTACAAAAACTCCACAATGCTACTGCTTGGCTCTTTTGCTATAATTTTAGGTTCTGAATACATTACAAGAGTCTGTGGGAAAGAGCATTATAATAGTACATAGATATTCTAAAAGCTATGCACATCATAACCTGGAAAAGTGATCATACAGCAAGAGGCCCAGGTGGAGGTAGGCTAATAACACGTTTGACTTTCTTCTCAAGATAGCTTTGAAAATCAAGTTTAACCAATGATAACACAAAATTAAAATGGCAATATTAAATTGGTAACAAAATGTACCACATGTTTTATATACTATTATATTTCCAAACAGCTCATGAAAATCAGAGAACCTAATATAGCACCGTTAAAACCACTCATTACCCTTCATGTTTCTATGCAATTTAGGATTTTGGCAGAATACTTGAAAGTTGCCAGTGCTTATTTCTGTAAATTAATTTAGATTTCAATTGTTTGGTTTAGGAAGAAAAAAGATAATCCTTATCTCAAGATCAGTAGCATTTATAGCTCCACACTTAGAAAGGGGAGTGAAGGGCTACACTTACTTTTTCATTTCAAACCAACCAAGCAGTGAAGACAGCAGTGTAAAGAACAGCACACTAAGAACCACACAGAACATTAGAAGGAATTTGGTGTGTGTTTTTATAACTACCAACCGATGTTTAACAATTAAAAATGTACAAAGATAAAACTTTCTTTTTCTGCACTAACTTCAATACAGCACTGATTTAACTTGTCTTTGGGCTTCAGTTTTTACATAGAGTGAATATGAAAGTATCAAACTGACACCTTCCCGCAGTTTAAACCATATCACAATAGATTTCAACATGGTTCTGGAACTGTTTAAATTACAGCTGCTCTGGCTGCCATTTTAAAAAAGAACATTACCTGGACAATATATATTTTTTTGCTTGAAGATGATTGTCTAGTTACATCAATTTGAAGATAACAGCTTTTCCTACATTTTAACTTCACAGTCCTGCTGCAGCCACTGCCAGCAGTGAGCTAGTACAGGCCAACTGAAAACACAAAATATTTCTTAAAGCAACGTCACAGTTTGTTTCCTTAGAAATTTTAATGCGTATATTTGAAAACAGCATTTCTTCCAGTAAAAACCCTGTCCTGTTAGACTTTTTCACATCATTAAATCTAACCTGTGGTTGGTGTGATTTAGTGACCATCCTCTCAGAGATCCTGGTGTGTGCTTTACCTAGCCAGGGGATTCCAGAGCTACTCTGGTAGCTCCGAAGTGGAGGATTAGATTCCAGTGCGTGTGAGCAGAAAGATCCTCAATGTCTGGGCTTCAAATGCTTGAACACTGCTTTAATGGACAGCACTATGTATCGAGGTTTGGTTTTGTTTTTAGAAGAACACCACCACAACTGTAGAAAGATAACAAACTCTTAAGTTTTCAGTGTGTACATACTCCATCTATAAGGACTTTTATATGAATATGATAATGACAGCCACTGTTTTACTAACATTTCCCGAAACGGGCAAAACTGAGACAGCACGTGCCACCCTGGTTTTACCATACTGGCCTTCGGCTATGCTGGAAAGTAGTCATACAAAAAGTGCCCGTAAAATAGAAAGGCAGCAAGTGAAAACAGAACAAAGGTCGGAGCTGTGTGAAGCAGAGTTTAAGAAGTTACCTTTTAAAATTTTTTCTCAAATGAATTGAGAACAGGAGGAAAGTGCAGGGGCATCTGGATTTGGCCCTCTGTTGCCATCCTGACAGGAAACAGACTTGGATTATCCGTGGAGAGTCAGCAAGAGGGCAGGTCCACCCCAAGAAAGAGTTCTCCAGATACAAGATGATGTGAAACAAAACCACATATTAAATACATAACACTGAAGTCACCAAGAAAAAAAATGTAGATTTAAAAAAATAAGAATAAATACATTTAGCCATTTTATTCAAGAAACCCAGAGAACTGTTTTCAACACAACTGCTGCTTTGAACCACTTTCTAAGTTCTGTCATAAATACTATTTTGATTGTCACTTAATGCAGCACCTCAGTGTTTGCTGGTGGTGGTGATAGAGTTTCACTTAAAAGTCTCCTTAGAAACTACATAACTATTCCTATTTCACTAAAGAACATTTTCCCTGGAAAAATCCAGGCAGCTTACAAAACATTGTTAAATACTCAAAACCTGCAAAGTATTATTTAAGAAAAACAAGGAATGTAGTGCTATAATGGGGAAAAAAAGCAAAACAGTCACATGGAAAAAAAGTATTTTAATTTTTAAATATCCAAGTTTGCTTAATTTCTTTTGATCTGTTCAAACACTTTTAAGTATCCTGAATTAATAACTATACCAACAAAATTCATCCCCAGTGTTCCCACAGGAGACATTAAAATAGGACCAAATTATATATTTTTTCTTAAACCAAGGTAGAAATCTCAGTCCTTTTTGTGCAAAAAATATTACAAGATCAAGTCAAATGGAAATGCTGAAATGACATGCCAACATTTCAGGGCACATTTAAAACACTCAATTCTTGAAATTACTCTAAAATATTAACTACCAATCACTTTTAGGTTAATTTTGTACATCTACTCACACGGATGCAGTTTTCCTAGACCTCTGAAAATAAACAGGCTCATTGGTCTCTTTTGGTGTCCACACAATAGGCAAGATAGGTTTACAATAGTGTTTAAATGAAACTCGGCATCTACAATCTCTTGACTCCACCACATTCAAACAAAAGAGTTCATTTGGCTACCTTAAATTCACTCCCATAAACCTGCTACGGTTCACTGGATCTAAACATTTCTCAGAAATGTGTCATTTTGTAATTTCACCTAAGTGATGATTTGGGGATCCTTTAGAAATGGTTAATGCCTAAGGTAATAAACTTTATCAAAATGAATAATTGCAATAAAGTGCTTATTTCCTTTCAAAATGATGCTTTTAGACTGCAGTATGTTGTTTAAGTGTGTGCTATACCTCCCATAAAGGATCCCCAGGCATGAGATTCTGGTCTTCTCACCTGTCTCAAAAAGCAGCAGCACTATCTTTTGGTAGGCTGACAATAGGCACATTACCCATGCGGATGAGGCTATACTAGGGCTACGGCAAAGGGGGGAGGATATTAGAAAAGAGGGACGCATGTGAAGGGTCCTACTATACTCATAGTTATATACAAATATATTAAATATGTTATAAAAATAGTCTTCCTTTGCAATTACTTCAGAGGCTCCTTTTAGAAGAATGCTCATCCAATCCAAACTTAAAAGGTCTCCAATTACTGTACTATTAAAATGGCAAGTGCCTTTGTGCTGTTTCTTCCCACTGAAAAGTTCCAATCAGCTTATGCCTGGCTAGATGCACTCAGCAATATTAATATCCAGTGTTTACACCTCCTGTGGATTCCTGTGGGATTAAGAACAGGGCCACAGATGTTGGAAAGGTTATAGATTTGAATGAGTTTACACAATGTTCAACAAACCTTCATTCACCAAATAGAAAAGAGAAATACAAAAGTAAAATGCCATCTGCATTCCACTTCAAAGTTTGCCTCGACATAGTGGAACTGGTTTCAAACAGAGGGACACCCAGTTGAACAGCATTCTCACCTGTGTAGACTACTATTTTAAGGATTCCTTTCTAAGGCTTCTTGAACCAGGGTTCATGTCCGCTCAACACAGTGCCCTTCAGACAGCTGCACTGCTTCAGTGCTCCTGACTCCAAGAGACTGTTTTAAGGCAAGGACTCACCACTATACAGCACGTCTAAAGAACTCAGACAAACCTCCACTGCCCTGCCCTCTGACACGTGACTCAAGTTCACTGGCACCCTTTTGTGACTAGGATCGTCCTAAGCCACATCTGACAGAATAAAGCACAGCACTCTAAAATTACCCCCTGAATTGAGGCTGAAGTTTGGAAACTACTACTTACATGCTACCCCCATCCACCACATCTGAGTTTCCTCCTGTATTTTCCTGTCAGGGAAAGAAAAAGTACTCAAGTGTCTAGGTTCTGGTTCGACACTGCTCTGTTGATTCTTGGAGGCCTCACCTGTCAAGCAGTACTGACTCGTCCAGGGCCTGAGCAGTCCAAAGCAAGGTACCGAACTTAAGAGCAGCTAGCGTTTGTCCTAAAAAAGTGCCACCCAGAATAAAACGTTTCTAAAAATGGAATCCCTTTGAGAGTAAAGCAGGGAGACTTTCAAGAAGCTGAAAAGTGTTCCTATTTGGTATCTTCTTACGGGTTAGATTTGGGATTTTAATTAACTTTGGCTACAGAACAGGCAACTTCACTAAATCTCGCCTCATGGGAGGGAGGTCAGTGACAACTCTGCGACCCATTTACTTACAGGAAGCGAGAGGAAACCAAAGGTAAAGAAGAGGCAGCTGGCGCTGACTGGCTTTTTCAATGGAATTCTCCACAGATAGCAAAGGAAAAGCAGCTAGTTGCTTTTTAAAATTTAGCAACATTAATAACAGGAAAAAAGATGAGCTGTGAAGAACAAGAATTATAAAGAAAATTTTGTTTAAATTTTCCAAATAGCTGTGAAGATGAAAATTACTGGAAGGGGAGGTGCAGGAGAATAAGAGTTTATAGTAATTTTACCTTGTGGCTTGGGTTAAGCTTTGCTTTTTTAACAAAATGCTTAACTCACATGGTATTCACAGTATGTGATCTTTCATAAGTATGGTACTTAGAGGCTACACTGATGCTCCTTTGTATCTTTTTGTTAGTTAAGACCTTATCACTAGATATTGCCAATAAATAAACGAGGCACAACTCAGATACACAGTACAAGGAATGGCATAAGGTTGAGAAAGGCAATTTGGAAGGGGACAAAAACAATGCTGTTGCAGTATTTTACCTCAGTCTGCATATCTATACTCAGGTACACACATCCGACCCGAACTGTTCTTGTTCACAGGACCGCTGAGAATCTTCTGGGGAATCATTTGGCTCGGAGAATACCTCCCTGATAAGTTAATTACTGACTGGTATCTAGCCATACTTCCTTTGTTAGAAGAGTAGGTACCAATTTTCTTTGGTTATTTTCTTTTTCTGATTTATTTTCTAATTATGACTAGAAATAGTTTTAAATAGAAAAATGAAGTATATCCCTTAAGGATGATAGCAAAGCTAAAGAACTGACCTAGCATTCTCAAGCCCTTTAGCATTCTACATTCTACATTACCTTTTTCATTGCTCAAAGCCTTTTTATTATTATTTACTTATTTTTGTGGTACCGGGAATTGAACTTGGGCCCTTGTGCATTCAAGGTTGGTGTGGTACCACTTGAGCTAAATTTCCAGCCCTCAAAACCTTTTGTATTTAACAACCTCAATTCTGTTTTACACTTTAAGGTTAATTTTAGTTTCTTATGTTTATTCTTCTCCCTTTTCTCAGTAATAGTTTTCTGTATTTCAATTAGAAATTTTCTTAATCTTTTGTTCTATAATTATAAATGTTGCTATCAGTACCATAAAATCTAAAAAATGCTTTTTTAAGTGTACGTAACTTGTGTTGGGATTTATTACCTTTAGAATGTTGTATTGCCAGGTGAAATCTTAGTGCATGTTTAGAAAGCATGTGAGTTATAAATAGCCTGGCGTTGAAGTGAAGGCAAAGCCAGTTCTTACCCCTTCTCTGTTAGAATATCAAGATCACATCGAGCAAATATTTACTCAAATGATGACT
Source organism: Thryonomys swinderianus (assembly GCA_004025085.1). Classification (NCBI taxonomy): domain Eukaryota; kingdom Metazoa; phylum Chordata; class Mammalia; order Rodentia; family Thryonomyidae; genus Thryonomys; species Thryonomys swinderianus. The sequence goes on along the minus strand of PVIC010016607.1, from coordinate 27,066 downwards.
TAGTTTTAAAGGGAGATACTAATTTAGGAACTATCTGGGATCACAGTAGTAACTGTGATGGTGTTAGGCTGACATACTTTATTTCTAAGTTATTTGTACTCCAGTTCAAGAGACTGACAGCAGCCTTCAGAAGAATTATGAAAATAATGACACAGACACCCACATGCTGTTAAAAATGTACTAAGGTTTCAAAACTGCTACTGAAACCAGACAATGAGTTCAAGATGGTGAGTTATCACCTGAATTAAAATCAAGGCACTATGGGTCCCCACCCTCAAATAACCCTGAATCATTTCTGACTAAAAGAAGCATTGAAATTGTGAAGGATAATAAAAAGATTCCAACAAATCTTAAAAGTTAAAATTCTCACCATTGAGAATGTTAAAAAGTGCCTAAATCTTTTGTGTGCAAACTTTACTCCGATAACGAAACATTCTTGAAATTACTTTCAGGCTTGCTGAAAACCATTTATATATAAATATTTCCAACTATGAAATACATCAAAATATGTGATCAAACTCCCGACCATCTAAAATAAAGCAGTGCAAATCCTATTTTCAAACATAAATGAAAAATAATGAAATGAGGGATATTTATGAATAACTTGAAAATCCTGTTGTATCAATAATTTAACCTGAAAAAAGAAAAGATCTATTTCCAGCAGCACATCATACCTTACTGAACAAACTGTGACCTCACAGCCCAAGTATGAACAAAGACTTGTGCCCTGGAAAAGTGACTAGAATACTACCGTTTTGTAAACAAAAGGGAAAAGAGAGGCTGATACATCAGTTTGTGCATGGTGCGGTAGTCTAATGAAATGTACTCCTAAGAAGAGTTAATGCTTTCATGCAGCACACACACTGGTTTGCTTTCTCTCCTTCACCCAGCATATGCATAATTTTACAGTATCTATACATACAGACTTTGAACCCACACAACATTCTGAAAGTAATTACAGTTCCATCATTACATCAAAAGGGAGGGGGTGGGGGGACACTTGAGTCCTGGACTATCTTCATGGCATCACTGTAAGCAAACCCAACATGGCAGTGAGGTGTCCATGGTAACACTAGGAAACAGGCACAGAACCACTAGAAGTTACTAACACAGTTAGTGCCTTTTGCATTCACTGGAGATCATTTCATAGCTGAGCTTCTTAACATTTGGCAACATACTCTTTTTCCATCAAAAATATCTGGGCAACTGAAACACTGTCAGAATTGGCTATGTCCCTATGATCGTCATCCTGCTGGCTGGCTGGTGTTTAACGTACATCTGTATCACAACCCAGCGTTTTCCCTGCCCACTAATCCAGGAACTGGCAACATTCAATACCGCATGCACGAAACTGCTGGAACTTTCCCTCCTACCCTCCGGTCATCCTTCTGGGCCATCCCCTTCCTCCCTTGACTTTGAGAGGAAGCACATGTGCTACTGTGGCTGAACCTTTGAAGGATCGGTCAGACTGTCAGTTCTGTGACGACCAAGTTGCTGCGGCTGCTGGGACTGGTGTTGCTGGTGATGCGGCTGAGGGAAGGTGCTCTGTTGCAGTGGGAACGCAGCAGAGAGGATGAGCTGAGTGGAAGGGTTCCCGTGCAGCAGTCTAGAAGTCTAAAACACAGATGGGTTATGCGACATCGTTCTTCCCCATTACACTGTCCATAGTTGTCTACAGTTTCCCCCTCTAATTTGCAGATCTTCTTTTGGAAAAAAGCTTATGAGGCTTTCTCTCTTTTGAAAGAATAAGTTTCATTTTACAAAGGAATTATCTGGGCTACAGATGTCTTTTTTCTCATTCTGTTTTGAGATGTTCTTGCTATATATATCACGCTGGGCTTGAACTCACTACGGAGCCCAAGCTGGCCTAAAATTTGCAGCAATCCTCCTACCTCACTCAGCCTTTCAAGTGCTGGGATTACAGGAGTGCACCATCAGGTCTGGCCAGACTGGAGATTCACTTTATGTCCTAAAGACCCTGATTTTAAACAACTGGACCACCACAGTGTCTATCTGAAACACAAATACTTTGCGGTAGATAGATCATGGTTTTGTACAGAGGCCCATCTGATGGTAAAAGAAACAAAGGCAGCCGAGATCAGGCTGTGAGTAGACTGTGGGTTCAAATTCCGGTGTGTAGTCTACAGATAGGTGACGTGGTAAAGTTCTTTATTTCTCTAGGCCTTACGTACTTTATTTACAAAATTAAGAATGACTGTCTACTACCTTGGGTTTTATAAATATTAAGTGGTATTATTACTTTAAAACACCATAAAAATTTCGGGTAAAATAAGTCTGGTATGTTAGCAGTGTTATGTCACAAAAAACAAAACCAAAAAAGGCACAGGATCAGTATGGTGTGAGGGCCCTGTATTTGAGTCCTGCTCTGCCATTTACAAAAACATCATTTACAAAAACTCAGTTTTTTTTACAAAAACTCATCATTGTCTTTCACAGTTTTTACTTCTGCCATGTTCACTAATCTACAAATCCAGGATAAAAAAGAAAGTTAATTTTTTAAAAAGAAGTATAGCTTCAAGACAATATATTTAAGACAAGGTTCTTGATTTTAAAATGGAGCTGTAAAATGGATGATGTTTGTATGTATTTGTACACACACACATATATATACACAGTGGTCATAAATGATAGATACCTGTCTTATGCTATGCTCAACAAATTTCCATGTCTTTTTTTTTTAAGACAGGGTCTCCCTTTGCAGTTCAGGCTGGCCCTGAACTCACTATGCAGCCCAGGCAAGCCTTGAACTCACAGCAAGCCTTCTGCCTCTGTTTCTCAAGAGCTGGGATTACAGGCATGAGCCACCACACATGGCATTGTGGTGTGTGGTTAGCAGAGATTGAACTCAGGACCTTGCACTTGTAAGGCAGAAGCCAGAACCACTGAGCTAAATCCCTGGTCCCTTCCATGTCTTTTTAAGTCCATGAGTTCTGCACTGTTATCATTTGTACTTTATAAGGTTGAAAGCCAGGTGTGATGGCTCATGCTGGTGATCTCAGCATTTAGAAGGCTGAGGCAGGTGGACCACTGGGAGTTCAAGGCTAACCTGGGCTATGAATTGAATTCAAACCCAGCCTGCAATGGATTGTAAGACGCTGTCTCAAACCAAGAGAAGAAAAATGAAGTTTAGCAAGTTTAAATAACCTGTCACAGTATGTGGTGGAGAAGTGATCAATCTCAGGGCAGCCTCATGTAGAGCCCACCTTCTAATGATGACATATACCACTCTCACTGTGTCTCTCCTCTGACATTAATTTAGAAGAAAAATTCTAATAAAATTTAATCCAACAGTAATTTAAGAAAATACTTATATCAGTGGTAGCAAACCTATGGCATGACCTCTCTGTCAGCATTCAAGCAAGTCGCCCCACAGTCTGGCATTGGATAACAGTTGTTTTTGCTGAACTAAAACCTCAGCATTAAGGTTTAACACAGAGTTGCATTGCACTCTGTGATGAATAAGAGGGTCTGGGGTTGTAGTTTGGTCACTAAGAGGTTCATCATCATTGACCTATGCTTGAAAACTGAGTAAAGTTTGAGTATCTAGACAGAAATAGGAGAAAGAAGTCTTCCAATTGCAGAAACTCAAGCCCAGTATAAAACAGTCTCTACCTAAGTGCCCTTGTCAGCAGTAGGACATTCACTCCATTCAAGTAACAGGGTATGTTCAGGGCTGGGCTAAAGTCTTCTAAAAACTCAACAAGGGAGAGAAAAAGACCTAACCAGGATAAGCATTCTGTCGTATCTAACAGAGATTTAAATTGCATAATTAGCTTTTATGGATATTTCAGATTGTTTGCAAACCTGTTCATTTAATCCCTAATCCCATAATAAGTAAACGGGTTGGAGGCAGCTTCCCCAGGGGGAATTACCTGTAAAAACTGCTGTGGTGTTTGGGTCAACTGAGCCTGAGATGGTTGCTGAACTGAAGGAAGCTGCTGTTCCTGGGAACTCTGTTGCTGCTGCTGCTGCTGCTGTTGCTGTTGCTGCTGCTGCTGCGTCACTGACAGTGTCTGTGCCTGCTGCTGTTGCGGGGCGAACGTAGGGTAGGCAGTCACCACCTGACCCATGAGCATAGTACTTGGTACCATGACTGCTCCGCATGCAACGGGAGCGGTCACCAATTTGGTCACAAGTTGCTGACCTTGAGAAAATCTGTTAGAGGAAAGAAAGAAAAGAAATATAGTTAAACATACATGGTATACATCATAAAAAGCAGTGTTTGGAACATTTATCTAAAATAATACCCAATGATAATTCTGATTTGTTTTATAAAAGCTATACATTCCTATCTGTAAAGATTCTCTTTTGGACAGCAGCAAAACGATACATATATATAGCAAACTAGCCTATGACATCAAAAACACAAAACAAAAATTCAACTTTAAAAACATTATATTCAAAATAATGAAGTTATACCCTTACCTTACATCGTATACAAAAATTTGTTCAAAATTAGTATAAACATAAGAGCTAAAACCTTAAACTCTTTAAAGAAAACAGGAGAAAAGGTTTTGATAATAGACCCTGCCATGACTTCTCTGACACTAAAAATACAAGTGATAAAATAGATGAAACACTGCATCAAATTAAAGATCTGGGCATCAAAAGACAAAATTAACACACTAAAAACATAACCTACTGAGGGGAGAAAGGTTTGCAAATTATTACCTAAGGAATCTGATTGTCATAGCACAAAAACACATGAACTGTTGTTACACTTAATTCATTTTAAAAACTAACATAGGTCAAGCTTGAATAAGTATGTATCTAGAAAGAGAAATACAGATCGGCAATGAACATGTGAAAAGGTACTAACATCACCAATCAAGAGAGAAATAAAAACGCAAACCACAAGGAGACACCATGTTATACCCATTAAAATAGCTTTTATAGAAAAATACAACACGAAAAACTTGAGCCTTTGTATACTTCTGGTTGGAATGTGAAATAGTTCGCCCACTATGGAAAACTATAGCAGTTTCTCCAAGGTTAAAAAATATCACCTCATAAAGCAGTTCACTTCTGCATATACAATACATAAGAGATGAGAGCAGGGTCTCAGATACTTGCAAACCCAACTCACAGTCAACAGAAACATCCAAAGTACCCACTGACAGGTAGGCTAAGTAAATAGTGTGATTATACACCTATGATAATAGTATACTATCCCACCTTAAAAAGGGAATTCTGACAGTGCTATGACACGGATGAACTTAGAACTTTATGCTAAGTGAAATAGGCCACTCACAAACAAAGAGACAAATACTGTGTGATTCCACCTATCTGAAGTACTCAAAGCAGCCAAAATCACAGAGAAAAAAAGTAGACTGGTGGTTGCCAAGGACAGGTGGTTGGGAGGATTTGGGAAAAAGCAGTATGAAGCTTCTGTATAGAAAAATGAAAAAGTTTTGGAGCTGGCTGGGGGTAACAGTAATAACTGTGTAAAGAATACCAAAGAAATAATATTTTGCAAGATTAATGTGGTAATTTTTTGGTATATTATTTTACTACAATTAAAATGTTTATACATGTAAAACAAAAGAACTTTGTTCATTTTATGAAATGACCAGGTACATTAGCATCAATACATGTGCCACATGGTCCATTTACCATATGGGGACTTAACCATAATTTAAAAAATCTGTTTACAGAAAAAAATTACACTGAAGGTTTTAACATAAACACAAATCAAAACAAATGACACTTAATAATAAAAGTGTAGTTTAGCTTTATAAATTTATCAACATAGCATAGAGGCCACTGTATTAGAATTTACTAATTTTCCTTTCTTGTTCTTCCTGGCTTAACAAGAACAATTCTGACTCTTTGGGAAACATTATTTCAGTTTGCCTTATCTGTGAAATAAAGCTTGTTTCCAACATTGGCCATCTTAGCAAAGAAACTGGGGTATGACTTACTGTGGCTACTATAACTACAGTACAAACTCTTTAACATAACTGTAAATTTACCAAGCATTAGTAAGCTTAGTAAAATACAGAGTGTATTTTTAGTGCTGTGCTGGGACCTGAACCTAGGTCTCCTAAGTGCTGTATCGCTGAGCTAAATTCCCAGCCCCTAAAATAAATGTTTTGAAGCTATACCAGATCTTGAATTAAAACATTATATTTATATACTTCAACTGCTTATGTGCAAAAAAATCCCAAAACAAAAAACCAAGAAACAAAACGTCCCATATAAAGAAAGCTCAAACAAGTGACATTGATAAAATGCTTAGTCACATCTATAAAGTGCTAAGTGCCAATTTTTTGTCATCTTAAACAAAAGTAGTATGTGAACTGTCCAGATGCTCACTGACAAACGTGACGAGAATATTTCATCCATCTCTGGTACCAAAGATTTTTTTTTTTTTCTGCTTTTGAGACAGGGTCTCGCTTTGTAGTTCAGGCTGGCCCTGAGCTCACTATGGTGCCCAGGCAAGCTGCTGCGAACTCAGCAATCCTCCTGTCTCTGCCTCCCGAGTGCTGGGATTACAGGCGTGAGCCACCACGTCCGGCATTGTGGTATGCGGTGTTGATTGCTGGTGGGTGTGAGTCTCCACGCCCAGCATTATATGTGGTTACCGGGGATCGAACTCAGGACTTTGCGCTTGTGAGGCAGGCGCCGGAACCACTGAACTAACCCTCCGGCCCGAGATTTTTTTTTTTAATTTTTTGAGACAGAGTGTCACTTTGTAGTTCAGGCTCGCCCTGAGCTCAATGTGTATCTCAGGCAAGCCCTGAACTGAGGCAATCCTCCTACCTCTGCTTCCTGAGTGCTGGAATTATAGGCGTGAGCCACCATAGCAATGTGGTATGTGGTATCGGGGACTGAACTCAGGACCTTGTGCTTGCCAGGCAGACGTGGGAACCACTGAGCTAAAGCCCAGGCCCACCAAAGACATTCTTTAACTTATTTTGTTCAATTCATACTGCTGTGGTTTTGTAAACTCTTCTGCTTAGAATGCCTCCTACAACTTCAAACAAACATCTCGGTGAAGCTTTTTCCCCTGAACACTCTCTCCTCTCTTTAACTGCTTGCCTCAATCTGTAAAATGTTCATTTGCTGGGCTGGGGATGTAGCTCAGTGGTTCTGCGCCTGCCCGGCAAGCTCAAGGCCTTGAGTTCAATCCCAAGTATCAAAAAACACAAAACAAAACAAAACCCTGCCTACTTTCTCCTTTAAATGTACATAAGCATTTTATTTAATGAAAAAAAAAAACCCTGCAATTTTTGGTCACCCTGTATTTAAATAACTGTACTGGTAAGTGGTTAACCTCTCTTTTCTCAAGTTTTCCAATCAGTCCTTTGGCTGCAAACATAGTTCAGTGATATGAGTGTACCCAATGCTCACTAAGGAAAACGGACCCTTGCATTTTTATGGAGCACATTTGTAAGTCTTCCTTTCAGAAGATGAGAGCTGAGAGTTGGACTCTTTAACCTGAGGAAATTTCTCTCTACTCTCATTGCCGAGGTAATAATGGTGCATATTCTTTATGCTGAGTATTAGTGGTGTAACTTTAATTTACAACGCTTAATACAACAGTAAGTACTGTATATAAAAAGAACAGTGCAGTGTAGTAAAAGCCTTTTATGTTTAATCATTTTATTCTTTGTGTAATTTTGTTTCGTTCTATTTTGAGGCAGGGTTGTATTATATTGGCCAGGCTGGCCTTGAACCCATTTGTGATCTTTCTGCCTCAGCCTAGCCTAATGCTGGGATTGCAGGTGTGCATCACCGTACCTGACTCTCATTGTATAAAATCTTCACCACTGTGTTAGGTCTTTTTGATAGTACCTTAAGATAAAGTTAAAAAATTAACTTGGAGACTTAAGACTACAGAGATTTGAGGTTAAGAGATAACTTCCTGGTATTCAAATTTCTTTTTTTTGAGACAGGGTCTTGCTTTGTAGTTCAGGCTGGCTCTGAGCTCACTATGTAGCCCAGGCAAGCCTCAAACTCAGAAATCCTCCTGCCTCTGCCTCCCGAGTGCTGGGATTACAGGCGTGAGCCACCACACCCGGCACTGTGGTATGTGGCATTGATTGCTGGTGGGCGTGAGTCTCCACGCCCAGCATTGTATGTGGTTACTGGGGATCGAACTCAGGACCTTGTGCTTGCAAGGCAGGTGCTGGAACCACTGAGCTAACCCTCCGGCCCGGTATTCAAATTTCTTAAAGAAATTTTTTAGTGCCTGGCTTGCAAGCACAAAGTCCTGAATTTGAACCCCAGTACCAAACAAACCAACCAACCAAAACCAAAACTAAAAAGACACGTTCCTGTTAATTTCCCTCAAAATATTCTCTCTCCCCCACTCCATCATTCTTGCAGCTTTTCTGGAGTGACCCTGGAAGACCTTTTCCATACTTTGCACTGCCCTGTCATGACTGCCCTGTGTCCTGAGTGATTTCAAACATTTCCCTCGCAACGTTATTTTGACTTTGGGGAAGAGCCAGTTGTCAAACAGTGCCAGATCTGGTGAACAAGGTGGATGAGGAAGCACCGCTTGGTCTGTCTGACACGTGACCACCAAATCAGGAGTGATGTGTGACAGCACTGTCATGATGGGGGAAAAAATGCCTGTTTCGTAGGCTGTTTTCTATGTACACTGTTCCTTAAAAATAAGCCCTTAGGATATTCAGAGGTCACTGGAGTGTTCCTGGATACAAATTCAGCTTACACATCACTTTGGTCAAAAAATACAACATCACTTTGTTGACATACTTTTTCCACAAGGGGAGAACTGGGGGATTTCCAATGAGAACACTAAATTTTGGTCTCAACCATAGACCTAAGTTGCATCTCCCATGAGGACATGTCCTAAAAAGCTGGACTCAAGTCATACAAACCCAAGAACTAGTGAAACTGACAAATGCTGTCATTTTTGTCTGGCAGTCAAAACATATACCTCATGTTTAAATCTGTGGTTCAAATGCTATGAATTGGACCACAGCTGAGACTGTCATCTGCAAGATGACTAAAGTTTAATCCACTGCTTTTTGTTTTGAAGGTCCCTGCCTTTCTGTTGGGTAGTAAGAAGCAGCTATGTTCACAGTATATATTTTTTATCATACCATGTTAAGCCAATGACGGCTATTTTTCTAGAATACTGAACACAAGCTCAGTGTAGCTTATGTTTCAGCGGCTGAACTTTGAAATCAAACACCTATGTTAGAGTCCAGATCTGCCTCCCCACTAACTTAATCAGGTAAAGGCCCTGACCAAATTATTAAAAACTGACTTTTATTAGCTGGGAGATGAAAGGAGGTACCAGTATACATTAATTATACAGTATACATTTTGAGCACTTAAGGTACTCTGTAGTAACTACTGTTACTATATAAACTTTAACATCTGTATTGAAAAAAGTTTCAGAGTACTGCAAAGCCTGTCACAGGCCTTGTACGACAATGTGCTGTAGAACAGGGATCCTTTCACACCTGGTATGAACCTGGTAACTCACTACTGAACAAGAAATAAAATATGTATTCTTTTATTATAAACAACAAATTTGTGTTTTGTTTTGTTTTTGAGACAGGGTCTCGTTTTGTAGTTCAAGCTGGCCCTGAGCTCACTATGTAGCCCAAGCAAGCCTCAAACTCAGCAATCTTCCTGCCTCTACCTCCTGAGCACTGGGATGACAGGCATGAGCCACCACTCCTGGCATTGTGCTGTATAGTACTGACTGATGATGGGCATCAGTCACCACGCCTGGCATTGTTGTATGTCTTGAACTTCATGCTTGCAAGGCAGATGCTGAACCACTGAGCTAAATCCCCAGCCCTTGATTTCAAATTTAAAAGCTATGCCTGCAGGAAGCAAGAAATTTTTTTAAAAATTATATATGCTGGAAACTGAATTCAGGAATCTGTGCATCTGAGGCAAATGCTTTAATACTGAAATACATCCCTAGCTACAAATTACCACTTTTAATCAAGCACTTAACAACTCTTAAAATGAGAACTGGTGACAACTACCTTATTTGTCTATCCTGAGTGAATGTGGTTACCGCGGCACCCTGGGTGCTGTTCTGGGACATGCTGGATGGAATCTGGACCATGTTCCCGGCTGCAGGCTGTGAGATCACCATCGTGTTATACAGGGGAGTTGTCAGAGTGCTCTGTGTCTGACTGGGAAGAGACGTTTGCTGACTGTGCCCACTCAGTGCACTTTGTTGACTTTGCTAGAAAAGAGAAGGTTTTTACAGAGAGATTAACTAAACAAAGATATCTGGGAAGTTTGTTTCCTTTCTTCACAGTTTAAACAACTGCTGACCCAACAGTTAAACAGTGCCAAAATATATTACTGTGAGAGACTAATCCCAAAGGAGAAACTTCTGAGGCAAAATTAAATCTCTCTTCTCTTAAAAAATAAAACAACACATAAACAAATTACTTTTAGTAAATGCAAATGAAATAGTCTTGAACTCCTTGCTGCAAGGGGAGCTATGAATCTAAAAGGAGCGTGATCTGAACAAGAATAATGAGAGAGATACACAAAGGATTTCTATGAAATGCCCTAAGTGACCTGAGCGATGACTAGGTATTTTTATATTTTTCACTTACAGAGGTACAGTGATTACCATAATTTTCTGCAGTGTCTACTAACATATTCCCACTAGCCTGACCTCATGGTGGTACATGCAATGAGTGTGCCACCAGGTGTCTTGGAGAACTGGTGGTACAAGTGGTACAGGGATGCATGGGGCAGGCATGCGGCTACCTCCAGGGGCTCAAGCTGCCTGGCAGTGAGATACATGGATCTCGGCCCTGTCGTGAATGTGTTAAACCATCACCCTCCTCCCAGTGTATTCCACACATGGGATGACGTGTTTCCCCGTCAACTTCATTTGCAAATTGTAACTTTTAACATAAAGGAGGCTACAAATTAATAAGGGCCCGCTGCAATTGCTAGACTAGATCCTTAAGCAAAGAGTGGAATTTTCTGAATGTCAAAATACTGAAGGAGACTGAGGATTTAGCTCAAGTGGTACTGCATCAAACTTGGATGCACAAGGGCCGGAATTCAATCCCCAGTACTGCCAAAAAACCAAAACCAAAACCAAAACCAAAACCAAAACAAAACTGAAAATATTTAACTTCAGAAAAATTTTTCAGAAAATGTTTTAATATTTCAGTAATTCTTCTAATTACTATCAAATTTTAGAAGATAGTATTAGAGCTTTACTTTTGTTTTAGCACTGGTCTCTACTCCCTGCTGACTGCATCTGACAACATTACCTGAGTTGATGTACTTTGTAAAGTTTGTTGTTGCATCAGGTGCTGACTTGTGCCCATGTGTCCAGCATTCATCCCACTTTGAAGCTGGCTGGCAGGAACAACCTGGCCTTGCATATTTACAGGTGTGAGCTGCTGTATGTTAGATGCATTTCCAGAAGAAAGTTGAACAGAGCCAAAATTCAATCCAGGGTTTGACTGTTGCAAAAACATCTTTGAAAATAAAGGTTAAACTTAATATTGTTTTGGTAGTGTTGAGAATTAAACTTGCCCTCAAGCATCCTAAGCTACATCCACTTGGCTACTCAACCCCTGAGCTATATCCCCAGCCCTAAATGACTTCTGTGGTTTAAGAATAAAGAAGAGGGTTAGCATGAAGAAGAAAGTAAGCAAAATGAAGTTTCAAATTAAGCTGACAAGGCAAATAGCAAGACCATATCTCATTTTGAGTGGAGAATTAGTAACGATTACTGAGTAAAACATGAAACTTCATATTCATTCTCCAAGCATTCTAACATGAGCATGTTTCCAACCGTTAACAAATTATCTCACTGCTACTCAGAGCTTTGTGGACTGGCAGGTCTGCATCATCCATCATTCAGCACTTACGATAGTAGACAAAGGCAGTTTTAACTTCTCCACTGTTGTTCTTGGTTGATCGAGTCATATTATGAATCATACCTACTGGCATTTTATTAAAACTATTATAAGTTCTGTACCTCAAGGCTATTAAAAATATAATTTTTATATTATAGATTTAAGCTTACAAAAATTAGGAGTTCATTAATCTTGAAAAATTAGGATGTTGCCGGGCGTGGTGGCTCACGCCTGTAATAGCAGCACTCGGGAGGCAGAGACAGGCGGATTGCTGAGTTCGAGGCTTGCCTGAACTACATAGCGAGTTCAGAGCCGGCCTGAACTACAAAAGCGAGACCCTGTCTCAAAAAATAAAAAAAAATTAGGATGTTAATGGAACTATTCTTTGGAATAAGTATTTGGAGATTTAAGTATAATCATATTGTACAGGTAAACAATGGGTATCTGTTGAACTGAACTAGTCAAACAGACCTGAATTTTAATTTTTAAAAAAAGTCAATTTCTTGGGCCAGGGATGTGGCTCAGTGGTTCTGGTGCCTGCAAGGTAAGCACAAGGTCCTGAGTCTGATCCCCGATAACCCCCTCCCCACACACAAAGTCAATTTCCACAGAGGGTAGAGCTATTTTAGATGAAAGAAGAGAATGAGGGTGGGAAGAGAACAGGGGACAGATAAGATCAAAATATGTTATATGCAGGTATAAAAACACAACAGTTAAAACTAGTATTTTATAAAATTTGTAAGTACAATAAAAGGCATTACAAACCAATTTCCTAGGAAACCAGAATGCAAGTGGCATACTTCGTACTCAAATATAAAAATAACTTACCTGCAGCCCTTGACCATGGACCATTTGAAGTTGTTCTTGAATCTTCCTTAGTTCTTCCTGTTGCCGATGAATATTTGCCTCTATCATCCGTGTCCGCTGCTCCAACTGGTCTTTCAGATGCTGCATGGCTCCTAACTGAGCTGAAAACTGAAACTGAAATAGCACATGTGGAAAGTATAACTTATTTTTAAATACTTTGTTCCACGTAACTGTGCAACATGGAAAGTAAGCAAGGTTAACAGTATCAGGCCACTTACTAATGTACTGCCTGCCTTTCAGCTTCTAACCTACCCATGTCTTACTGCTTTGGGACCCTGGATCTAGAACTCAAAAAAAAAATTCTCTGTTGCAGGCAGGCGTTAGGTTAGCCCAGCCAGCAGATGGCGCTGGAGGGATTCAGCCACGGAAGGTGCACGTCTTCCAAGTTCCAGGGCTTTCTCTCTCATTCTAACTCAGAGGCGACAGTGGGCAGCTTCGTAGTGAGTCTCCTCAAGCTGCTTTCTAGCAAGTCTCAATGATATCCTGGTGGGCAGCTTCCCAGCAAATTTTACCAGTCCCACAGGTGACTTCCCGCTCTCTGGCCCTCCTTTGTGGACTTCTGTGTCACATGTGGCCACAGTGAGATCTAAATATGAGCCTAGCATGGGGGCAGATGACTAAGAGACTGGGGGGCTTCCACGTCTGTCCCTTCCTTACAGGTTCTCTTTCTGACTTACAGTTACATGCTGGCTCTATCTCTTCTTCCTATGGCCTTGACATTCTCTTCCCTTCTTTCAGTTACCACTTAATTTTCCCCAGTATGCCTCTTCAAATTTCTGGTATGCTTTTGATTTCTGACTGGACCCTGGCTGACTACAAGTACACCCGTAAGTCAGAAGACCTGAGCTCATACGTGGCACTCAATCACTGGAACGTGTCACTTAACCTCTTACTTTCATTCCTACTTTTTAACAAATTAAAATGTAGCTTGAACCTGGAATTATCCCTAAATGTCTTCCATGTGTACATAAGTAGCTACAAAACCTAACAGATAACATTATCATTTTCACTCATATTTTCAACTGATACTGTCCTCAAAAGTTTGAAACATAGGTTTTTAAAAACTAAGCAATTATGAACAAGTCAATGAACGAAAACAGTTATTCTACTTCTAGGATTTTCCTTCTTATTTCTCTATTTTCTACTGCTTATAATTTAGCTTCATTTGATGATTCATTCTGAAGTCCACACGGGCTCATTTGATTATTTTCATAAAATAACCTGCATTTATTAAGTACAAGAACTTAATAACTACAGGAACTGCACATGAAAATGAGGCCATGCCCTCCCCATGCTTTTTATTCTATCTTCAAAGTTTGTACTAAGCAGTTTTTACTGTGAATGAAATGTGAGATCTGAATGCTCATTAACATTTTTGACATAGTACATATTTAATTCATAAAAGTATCCCCTATAAAATGTTAAATGTTTAATCAGTATCCTGAGATTGAAGAATAAAGTGTATCTATTTATATGAAATTTTTGTTAATGTCAGAGTAATTAGAAATTTGATAACTCATGCTGACTAAAAACTGTTGCACCTAATATTTAATAATACAGTGCTTTTATAAACACCTTACACAAACAGTATATTGCTGGAAATTAGGATTACAAACTTTAGATATTTAATGCCAAGCAAAGCAGTGAGAGGAGCTGGGGATGTGGCTTGGGATAGAGCACTTTTCAGGTATGTACAAGGCCCTGCATTTGATCCCCAATACCACAAGAAACAAAAGCAACAACAGCAAGAAGAGTTTATGTGATGAGTTTATTACTGCTCAAGAGTACTGTTAATGTATTTGAGGAACTGAAGAGTCAAAAATCACAAACTAAGAAGTTGTGATCAGAGAACTGCTTTTAGATTTATTCTCCTCTGTCTTATTTTCTAGACTTAGGCTTTCTCTGGCAGCCCAGGCAAACAGTCTCCTGGAAAGTTTTCCGTTACTTTCACAGGCTGCACTGAAGGTCCATATAAGGTGCACAGACTATATAACACAGTACCATAGCTATGTGTTATTTCCTCATTGCCTTTTAACATAGGTGTGACAAATACCGTTAACACTTGTCATGTATGAATGAGTTAATTCTTCCAGAGTCCATAGAGTAAAATGAACTGCTCTATTTCTTATTTAATATCTTCACATCTTTATTCCTCAGAAGAAAAAAGGGATCTGTTTGGTAACTGTAAGCAGGAAAGTTCTTTGTTGTATAAAACTATCATGCATCGAAAAGATCTCTGGCCCATAGGCACAAAGGGTCAGTGGTACCTTGTCACCATTGCAATGAACAAAAATATCCCTAGCTATTCTAAATGTCCCTACTTAAGATCCACTACATCTATAACTATACATATATGAAAGCCATATATAACTATATGTAGGTAACTATGTAATCACTTTAGCTAAAAAGCAATTTATCATTTGTAAGTACTCAACTAAAACAAAAAAAACAAAAAAATACCTGAGACATGCCTTGTGGAATTGGTAAATTTGCTGCTTGAGTCATCACTGGCTGTGTTAATGATGGACCAACAGACTGGGAATTTATGGACTAGAAGCAAAATAAATACCTGAAATTACTGAAGTAACGTTCATTCTCAAACTTCCACCAGAAAAGCGACATGATATGCTTATCACTAAACTTAGAATCTGCTTCATACTTTCTTTAGCTGAATACAGCTATGCCTTCCTCCTGGCACTGGAAGGATCTGCTCCTTATCTACATTTTATCTTCCAGTGTATCTGTCACAGGACTGTGCAGGAGCTCTAAATAAAAGCTGGCTGGACTTAACAAAAGACAAATGGCATCTGAACTTAAGGTATAAAATAGCTCTCAGTTATCAGCTTTGCATAGAGAAAAATCTAAAACAATTTACCTGAAAAATAGTAAAAATCAATGTATGACAACCATTTCACAAATAAACAGACTTTGAGGAAATGTCATATATCAATTATTCAGATCTTTGGAGAAAGCAATAAGGCATTGATGAATTTAAGATTTAGGTAATTTTTCCCATTTAATAAGTCTTTTTTTCCAAGGAATATTAACTGAACAGCTTACCTGACTACTAAATGATGATCTCCTTTGTGCCATCTTTTCATGAGCTGGTAAATGCTGTCTGGGAGGAGTGCTTGTGTCTGTTGGGATCTTTGTTGGGGTTGCTAAAGTTGGCAACAAAACAGAATAGTATTAATACTTACACAGTTTTCAAACATTACTCTCAAAGTGTACTGCAGTGAATAAAAATGGTCTTTGAGTTAGTTTTATAAATTATTCAATAAAAGTAAAATGTCTGATTATAAGATTAATTTTAATTCTATCTTTACAAACAAAGAAAATATCTGAAATAAGGCTGGAGATTTAACTCAGTGGTTTCAGCACCTGCCTAGCAAGCACCAGGTTCTGAGTTTGATCCTGGTAACCACATACAACAATACTGGGTGTGGTGACTCATGCCCAACAGCAGTCAGTACCACATAACACAATGCCAGACATGGTGGCTCACACCTGTAATTCCAGCACTATGGAGGCAGAGGCAGGAGGACTGCTGAGTTTGAGGCTTGCCTGGGCCACATAGTGAGCTCAGGGCCAGCCTGAACTACAAAGTGAGACCCCACCTCAAAAAAAAAAATCTGAAATAGACAATATAAATATAGTAACTATATTTCTTCTCTCTATATGTATAATGGATTGGTTCCAGGAGCCCCTATGAATACCAAAGTCAAGTCCCTTATATGAAATGACATAGCATTTGCATTTAACCTGGGTATATTTTATGTCAAATCATCTCTAGATTGTTAAATAATTCTCAAGACAATGTGAATAAATGTTGTACTGTATTGTTTAAGGAAATAATGACAAGAAAATTAGAATCTGTTTAGTACAGATGTTGCATTTTTAGAACATTTTCCATGTATGCTTAACTGACTCTACAGATATGGATGCACACATACAAAGGGCAATCGTAAGTCAGTGACTTACACAAGTCTTCACAAAATTCAGGCCCTAGAAAACTTTCATAATGCAACTGTACAGAACACTGACTCTGTAGGAAAAAAGAATTTTGCTTTTCTTTTGAGGAAATGATTAAAAATAACATTACCATCTGTATATTTCACAGATCACTTGATAATAATTGTTAAAAGTAAACAATGCCTCTTACTCAATGGAAAGGTTGATATACTTCAAAATTGTAAAAAACTGTGAATGTAAAGAAGAATTTTTCCAAACCTTTGATATCAGTTAACAAACAATTCAGAAGTACTCTTTTTCACAAAAGTCTGCCTTCAAGCCAACGTACTCACAGGAAGGGTCGGACACCGCCGTGTGAGATGATTTCCTTGAACTCCGGGAGGAGGCGGAAGGAGTCGGGCTGTGATCAAACCTTTCCAAGGCTTCCTTGAGACTGACCGTGTTTATTCGATTATCAGACCCAGAATCTTGACTCTAAGAGACACAGAAATATTTTTTTGTGGTTCAGTTCAGAGCTCTCAAATTAGTAGTATTTCTTGCTAACCAAAAAATATAATAAAAAATTTAATATTTCAATTTTTACCTATAACAAGGCAAAAGTATATTATAGGTAAGGAAATGAAAATTTAGTTTTGATAGTGCAAAAATTTTGGATTCAGTCTCTATTTTTAAAAAATGGCAGAAAGGCCGGGCATGGTGGCTCATGCCTTTAATCCCAGCAGTCGGGAGGCAGAGACAGGAGGATTGCTGAGTTCGAGGCTTGCCTGGGCTCCATAGTGAGCTCAGAGCCAGCCTGAACTACAAAGCGAGACTCTGTCTCAAAACAAAACAAAACAAAACAAAACAAAAAAAGTAATCTCAAGAGTTGGAGGAAATATCTATAAATTGTGTCTAATATGGATTTAATATTCAGAACATATAAAGAACTCCTATAGTTTCATCTGAAACAATGATAAACAATCCAATTTAAAAATAAACACTTCTCCAAATATCTACAAATGACCACTCAACACATGAAAAGACGTTCAACCTCACTGGAAAGGGAAATGCCAGTCATAAGGAGAGATGACCTCATACCCATTAGAATGGTTATTATCTAAACAAAATGAAAACAAGGAAAATAGTATTGTCAAGGATGTGAAGAAACTAGAATTCTTGGGTCTTGGCGGTAAAAACAGCACAGTGACTATGGAAAACAGTATACCAATGCCCCTCACAATTAAAGAATTATGTAAGAGTATACACCCGAAAGATTATGATGTGAGTATACATCCAAAAGAAAGAAAAGCAGGAACTCAAACAGCTACTCATACATCAGTGATCACAGTCCCATTACTCACAATGATCAAAGGGTGAAAATAACCCAAAAATCCACTGATAGATGAGTAAATAGACAAACTGTTGAATATACATAGAATGGAATATTACCTAGTTTTAAAGGAGAGTTCTGACACATGCTACATGATGAACCAAGAGAACACTATGCAGAATGAAATGAATGTGTTTGAGAGGAGAAATACTGTGTGATTCCACTTTCATGAGGTCCACAGAGTAGTCACATTCAAAAACACAAAATAATACAGACTACAAGATAACAAATGTGCACTGTTTTATTTCACTGCTTTGGACTAATTTTACATAGCAATGGACAACTAATACTACTTCTACAATAAAAAGGGAACCAGAGTTCCAATTCCAACTATAATTTCTTAGTATGTGTCTTTAAGGAAGGTCAGTTTTGACACTTTTAAAGTGGGGAAATTCCCTACCAGGGACTAAGTCATACTTCATAATTCATATAAGGAACCTAGCCAGCGCCTTGCATATTACAAACCAATATAAATATTCTTGTTAATCCCAGATCTCGTGTTTCTTTCACTAATTATTGATAAATGTCAGAGCTTTCAACTCCTTAGAAGCAAATGAGAATTTAAATATTAAATTAAAAACTAAAACGAATAATAACATAAGCTCAAATCCTGTCCCAAGTGAGGAAATAAAATATTTAAAAAGTATTATCCCATCAACTGTTTGGTGTTTCACTGGACATAAATTAAATAAATATCTTTTAGAAAAGACTAAGAAACATACTTTGTCAGCAGCTGTCTCAGGAAGGGATTCTTCAATGCCAAGTTCTCGTCGTCTTTCAGCCCTTACTTCTGCATAACTACAAATGGAAAGAATAAAATTTTAGTGTTCGGTCATTTATTAAAAATACTGAGGAGCTGCAACCATTCAGTGTTTGTTGTATGTCTCACTTGTTCATCACAAATTCTAGACTACTTCCTGTGCATTACACAAACAGAAAATATCTCCGCACTGTACCTAACTTAATTTGACTTGCATTTTTCTAGGTATCTCAAAGTTGTATATGCTACCATAAATACTCCACAACTACAAAGAGGTAAATTAAGAAGAAAAAAAGGAAGTGTTCATCTACTCCAGTTTTCTTTCCTTCACATGACTAAGTCTGGTACATAAGACAGTATAACTTCCGGTGTAAAACAAAACTTACACCAGTGTTATCTATCTACCTACTACCTATATTATATTTCTATATGATGCCATCAAGTATACTGAAAGAATATATTAAAAACTGGAAAACAGATTGCTTTGTATTCCATTAACAAGTCATGAATGAATTTACAATGTCAAAATCATTATATAGGATGATAGTGGACTTCAGAAATTCTCTGAAAGAATTATTACCTTACTACAGTGTGTGTACAAACGATAAACTCTGGCCTTGAATTCCACTGATGATAAGTGATATAATAATGAGTTTGAAGCCAAATCCATTGTTGTCCTTTGGTCAGGAACCTGTAATAACATGATTTACCTTTCCCATATTGCATTACTAAAGAGAAAAGAAAAAAATTTTTTCTTCATCAGTATTTAGTTATGAAGAATTTGTTTCTTTAGCCAAAACTAATCACTCACATTTAAACCTATAATACAACAATTATTCTGGCATTTCAAAAACATATCAATTGTAAGAAAATGCTATTCTTTAGACCTTGCTTAAAATTCCAAGCAATTATCAGATCTTCCACAAAATCCAACTCTCCTCCTCCCTCCCCAAGTACTGAAGTTAAACCCAGGGGCTTTGCACTGGGCTATATCCCTAACCTTTTAAAAATTTTGAGGTAAGATCTTTCTAAAACTGCTTAGCTGTCCAGGCTGGGCTTGCACTTGCAATCCTCCTGCCTCAGCCTCCCAGGGTGCTGGGATTATAGCCCTGTGCCACTGTACTTGGCTGACACAGTAGCCAACGTTATAGCAGTTATTATTGATTTCACACTTTTTATACAAATACACTTTCAAATACACAAAAATTCACATTGTGAACTTCTTTCTCTTTAGATATGCTGATAGTAATAGCAGTGGAGATTTTTTTTCAGATACTGTCAGATATAACTTTGAGCCATTTTAGACCTTAACTAACCCAGATCACAATAACTTCATTGAAGTAACTGTTACATGTAGTATTTCACATGTAGTTCTTAAATTCTGAAGTCTTTTATTTAACAAATATTAAGGAAAAAATGAGCTCCCTGTTTAATATGGGAAGCTTTTCATTTTAAAAATTTCTGGAGGGCCGGAGGGTTAGCTCAGTGGTTCTGGCGCCTGCCTCACAAGCACAAGGTCCTGAGTTCCATCCCCAGTAACCACATACAATGCTGGGCGTGGAGACTCACACCCACCAGCAATCAATACCACATACCACAGTGCCAGGCGTGGTGGCTCATGCCTGTCATCCCAGCACTCGGGAGGCAGAGACAGGAGGATTGCTGGGTTCCAGGTTTGCCTGGGCTACATAGTGAGCTCAGAGCCAGCCTGAACTACAAAGCGAGACCCTGTCTCAAAAAAAAAATTTTTTTTTTGGAATATCTTGATATATATAATTTAAATTAAACTTGTTCTTCTTTTACATATTTATAAAAATGGTCAAAAGTCTGTACTTTATAACCTGTTACTAATGGGACATGATTTTTGTTTATATAATTTTGAAAAAGATAGTATCACTAGAAATATTAAAATCTACTTACAGTGCTCATGGCATTTTGCTAGATTTTCTAGGTCATCCACATGATAGTAATCATAGCCTGATGTTCCCAGAACTTCAAATGGCAAATATCCTATTATTGGTGGTGCCCTGAATTATGTAATGAAACAATCAAGACTGTAACTTTTCTGTAAGAAACATTCCAACTATAAATCAATTTAAATGGGCTTTATTTTTTGAAAAATGGATAACAGCTTTGAAAATTCTCATTAGAAAAAAAATCCTTAAAATTAGTTCCAAGAATCATATGATAATTACTGTTTTATGAAATTGAAAAATGAAGTTACCTGTGATCTAGAAACAGAAACTTCCATTCTAAACTATGTCTAGATGTAAATTCTTCATTGGGTTCTTCAACAGTACACATTTCCTGCAAGTAAATTAACATTTAAAATGTAAAGTTATTTCCCTGTCCCTAGAAGACCCATAAATACTATTAAGATTTAAAAATCATTATTAGGGCCCACCTCTAAGCCCAGCACTCTGGGAAGCTGAGGCACGAGGACTGCAAGTGGAAGCCTAGCCTGGGTAACTTAGTGAGATACCATCTCAAATTTAAAACGTTAAAGAAAGGGCTAGGGATGGAATTTAGTGCAAAGGCCCTGTGTTCAATCCCCAGTATAGGGGTAAGGGGGAGACATATTAAAATAGGTAACTTTCACCTTAATACATCTTCAACACATTTGGATTTTCCTAGTATTTAAAAATATGGTGGGCAAGGGATATAATTGAGCACTATAGCATTAGTTTAGCATGCACAAAGCCCTCTGCTCTAATGACCAACCTCACCCATACAAAATAAATCAAAAATAAAAATTTTAAATGTGACATTAACACCAAAATACAGGCTTCCCAGCGAGTACTTCTCATTCTACACAGTACTTAAATAGTACTTAAATATGATTTCACTATTTAAAAATCCACAATTCTCTTCATAGAGAAGGAAATAAAATTTTATGCCTGGCCTTTGTTTACTTTTTTCTTTTAGTTTATTTCTTAGCACATGTTTGCAATACATAATGACTGCTTTTACTAAAGGTATCTGAGACACGTACATGGCACATCTTGATTCTTTTTTTACACTGTCCCTCCCTTCATCTCCTGGTTTCCTTTCCATTGGCAGTAGGTCTATTTCACTTTCCTTTTTTTTTAATCTTTATGGATATCTTTATTTGCTCTTATACTTTTAAAGAAACTACATGGTATTTCAGTTTGTGTGTTTATTTCACTTATTTTCAAGGACCATCCATTTTCCTACAAAAGATTCCAATTCATTTGTCACAGTAGAGTATTATTTCACTATGTAAGTACTAGATTTTCTTTATCCACTTGTCTGCTGATGGACATACAGGTTGCTTCTGAGACTCAGCTATTATTAACTGTGCTGCTAAAAACACAAGTATGCATACATCACAGTAGTATTATGTCTTTATCTCTTCTGGGAAGATACTTAGTAGGAGAAAAGTTAGGTCAAATAGAATTTCTAGTTTTAGTCTTCTGAGGCATCTTTTATACTTCTTTTTTTTTTTTTTTTAGATAGGGACTCTCTTTGTAGTTCAAGTTGGCCCTGAGCTCACTATGCAGCCCAGGCAAACCTCGAACTCAGCAATCCTCCTGTCTCTGCCTCCTGGGATGACAGGCGTGAGCCACCATGCCCAGCTATACTTCTTTTTATAATAGTTCTTTTAGCTTTTTCCTAACAACAATGTAGGAAGATTCCTTTTCACCACAGCCTCACCAACACTTTTTATTTGAATTGATGACTGCCATAAAAATCAATGAATGATCTATATATTAACAAAGACACAACTTCCTGCAAGACAAGTAAATAAAACTGTTAAAAGTCACAGGTGTAGTAAAGGACTTTCTGAACAGGACCCCAACTGCACAAGAAATAACATCAAAAGTTAACAAATGTGATCATATCAAATTTAAAAGATTCTGCACAGCAAAGGAAAGAATCAAAAGAATGAAGAAACAACCTACAAAACAGGAAAAAAATTTTGCCAGCTGCAACTCAGAAAACTACTATCTAGACAATATTAAGAACTGTAACTTCCCCCAAATAAAAGATCCAATCATAAAATGGGCAACTAAGATGAAAGGACACTTGAAGAGCTACAAAAGGGCTGTAAATACTTAAAATAATCTTCAACATTGCTGGCCATTATTTTCCTAATCTTAGCTCTATCTCTAACTCCTTCACCTATAGGAACCCTAGACTCTAGTCATATAAATGATATCACAACTCTGGCCTGTGTCCTTTAAGACCTTCTGTAAAATAATGTGACAGTGACGAACTGAGGTAAGAAAAAAAAGAATCAGAATCAAGTCCCATTTAATAGATTAGTTAATAGATTTAGTTAATAGATTTAATAGATTAGATTTAATAGATTAATTCATTTAATAGATTAGACTTTTGACAAGCAAATTCTTAACTTCTGTAAGTCTCAATTTCTAATATATAAAATGGAGATCAAAATGGCATCTGACTCATACAGCTGCTATCATGAACGCATATAGTGTACAGCATGTAATACATGTTCCAATGTTAGCCAAATATTCTTTCCTAAAAAAAAAACAAGCAGAGCAAAGCAATGCTTTAAGATTTTCTAATTGTCAGCTTGTTACTTCTGCCTGTGCCATGCTATCTCCCAAATTTCATTAGCCTTTCCATCCACTGTTAAGTATTTCATTTTCTAACTTTCCTAATTATCATCGGCTTGTTGGGCCAAGAAAAAACCCACATCATTTAATTTTTTTTTTTTTTTTTTTTTTTGCTTTTTGAGACAGGGTCTCGCTTTGTAGTTCAGGCTGGCCCTGAGCTCACTATGGTACCCAGGCAAGCCGCCGCGAACTCAGCAATCCTCCTGTCTCTGCCTATCATTTAAAATTTGAAATTTAAAAATTAAACTATAAGCAGTAAAAGGTTTCTATACATTTCAAATTACTTAGATTTTTTTAAAGAGTTTTTTTCCTTTAATGACGACAATGAATAATACACAAAGCAAAATCCTAACATTCTGAACAAAAGTAGGGCAACAGTTATATATAACCACTGGTTAATTGCAAAGGATATATACTAAAAATCACTTATATTTAGCAAATGCTCTCATAACTCATGATTTCAAAATTATCTATTCTTGCATATCTTAATGACTTACAGCACTACTACTTCAGTGTCTACAGACAGCTTCAGTCATTCTGGAGACAACAAAAAGTTACAAACACATAGTATGAATAAAATTCCCATCGTGCAATTAAAATTAGAAACATACCTTGATGAACTGAGGTGTAGCCAACCTGACGGTAGCTACAAAACAAACTCTGTCTTCATAAGAAGGCCTATGTGTGCGTTGTATGGTTCCTTCAAAACCATTATGTGCTGAAGTGGAAACTACAACAGTAAGGAAATATGTATCATCAGAAATTCCAGTAAAACCTAGTTTTACTCATATTCAAACATTTATGTTGAAAAGCTTAGAAAAACACTAAGTTACACCAAATTTTAAAATAAGCAGTTCAACTTACCGGTGTTTAAAGATTTGAAATTTCCTATAAATCTCACATATTCATAGGTAGATGGCTCTTTTGGATCTATTGTTCCTCGAAGCATATGACAACAAAATTCCAACTGATTTTTTGCTGAAAGGTGATAAACCATATATCTATGATATATCACATGAAATAACATTATAGAAGTTGGGTAAGTTCACATCTGTTTTTTCCAACAGATGTCTTCATTTAAGATATTTTACTTGGTACATAAAAATAAAATACCTTTAGGGAGCCGGAGATTTGGCTCAGTGGTTCCAGTGCCTGCTTCGCAAGCAAAAGGTCCCTGCTTCGATCCCCAGTAACCACATACAACAAAACTGTGCATGGTAGCCATGCCCACTGGCAATCAGTACCTCATACCACAAATGCCGGGCTTGGTGGCTCAAGCCTGTAATCCCAGCACTCGGGAGGCAGAGACAGGAGGATTGCTGAGTTCAAGGCTTGCCTGGGCTACACAGTGAGCTCAGGGCCAGCCTGAACTACAAAGCAAGACCCCGTCTCAAAAAAAAAAAACAACCTTTAACCAATGACATAATTTCACTGAAGCAACTTACTTTTTCTCTATTTTCATCTATCCTTCCTTCTTGAAAATTTCAAAGAAAGTTACTGCTTTCCCATTCTGCAGACAACCCTCCCACCTCCACTGTGGTCTTTCCCGTCTTCTCTCGGACCAGGGCCACGGTGTTTGTCACTGCTCCTTTGGTACCTACAAATTTTGGATCCTGAGCTTCTATAATTTTAAATTTGGTCAGGTTTTCCATCTGGAAGAATTAGCATGCTAATCTTTTTAGCATCATAGATCTCTTTCCTTTTCAGTAGGTATTCTGGTTTCTATGTATTCATTTCCCTTAATGCCATGTACTGTGGATTTCATTCTCACACTTCTACTACAACAGCAACTCTACAAAGGAAGACTAACATTTACACTAACAACTTCAATAATTTTCCCTCTCTGTTTCTAGCTCCTCTTAAAATTCATTATTTCCTCATTTCTGTAAGTTGTATCTGCCTTCCTATCTTAATAACTATTACCATCTCTTCTGCTAATCCACCTACAAACTAGTAGCTTTCACAGAGGCTCTTTTGTCTTTTGCCATCTTTTTATAAATCAATCTTTCATTATTAACACCTATGTCTCTTTCCCCACCTTTAATATTTTATATAAGATAGATTCTTGTAACACTATTTGCTTTCCTACCCCTGGTTCCTCCTGGCCTACTATTCATCATCTACTGCTTTTACTCCACTGCTTCTACACTCAGGACTAGTAATTCCTTCAGCCACTACCTCAGGTCCCTGCTCTCCTTTCACTGTCATAGTAGATGTTTTTATCAATTCAACAGAATCAAAATCCAACTATCGCCTTCCCCAAATCCTCCCAAGACATGGTTGCCACATCTAGTATAAAATTTTAGTGAGTTTACTTACTTAGCACTGATATATTTTCCTCTCCAACCTTATTTCTATTGTTAACAATTGCACAACTTTCTTCTTTTGTTCCTGTATGGTCCTTATAAAAATTTTCTACCCCAGGTGTTTTTTCTCCTCACACAATAAAACCACTCAAATCTCCTTTACTGGCTCTCCACTATGTAATCAGTAAAAATCAAACTCCATAGGGTGAAATAGTAACCCTTTATAATTCTGCTCTTAATTCCTTTTCTAAACCCAAATCATATCATCTGTACCACCTCATCTTCATTTTGGCCAAAGTGACTTACAAAAATGTCTAAGCATTTCCTGTGTTTTAACTTGTGTTTATTCCTTTGGCATAAAGTACTTTTTTTGCTATGAAAAGAACTTTTATGTGTCAGTTGTTTAACCAGGTGAATAGCAAGTCATTTTTTTTTTCTTGTCAAAACAGAATTGCTGCTATCCTTACCTCTGATTTTGGAAGCAGGAGCCTAAGGTCTCTCTTTCTGCAAGGGGCTTTCTGGTTTTTTAAATTTTTGATTCTGGGATTGAATCACACTGAGTTACAGCTTTTGTGTACTTTGAGACAAGATTTTGCTAAATCCTTGAGCTGTCCATCTGGGATTAGACTCAGTTTTGCAGTCTAATTCTGTCTCTGTGAGCACCTTAAAGCCAACTCTTTCTTCTCTGTCCTGTTGTGATCTCTTAGGGTCCAACTTTCTAATTTTCTCCTTGTTCTATATAGTATTCTCAATTATTCAAGCAATACCATTCAATCAATGACTTTGAATATTATATGGAAGCACATAACAAACAGGCTTCTAAGTCTATTTTATACAGTTAACATCTTTTCTCCTTAGTACTAGATTTGAGTGGCCTATTGGTCAGTGTCATGCAAACTTGATGATAAACAATTATACATGATATAGGCTCCAAGTGGATTCTCCTGGTCTCTAGTTCTCAACTCTCCCTGAAAGATCATCATTCCTATCAAAGATAAGCATACATATAAACTTCCATATATAAGTTTTATATGTCTATGTGCTAAGTGCATGTGTCTTAATTCTTAGTATGTCATAGAATTTGAGGATTTAAATACCAAGAACTTCTAAGATAATTAATGCCATTATCAGAAAAGTGGAATTTTAAAAAAATGATAAATGATATCTAATAGGTAATAGCCTAAAAGAGTGATGTGACAATTTTTAATTCTACATATTGTAAACCAGGGTGAAGAAAATGAAGTACTCTAATCAAACTGGTTTGCCCAGTGAAGTAGAAATATCTGATGCCACCATCATATTTTGAGTTTCTTTTTTTTTTTTTTTTTTTTTT
>PVIC010016606.1:0-33742 GCA_004025085.1 Thryonomys swinderianus | reverse complement strand
TCAGGGAGGGGCAAAGGGATGTGGCCACAGCAAGACTTGGGCTCCATCACTTGGCACCGTCAGTCTAAGTGAAAATTCCTGAGCCCTACACTTACATGTCCCCCTTATGCAGTCATGGGTGGGGCTTTTTTGAAGCCAGCTGGCTGCAGGGTGTGTAACACTTGGATTGCTGGGACTGAGGGTGTCCCACCGTGGGTGTAGGTGGCACCGATCAATAGGCTTATAGGCTGGGTAGAATATAAAGGCTGCTTCTGCCACTTCGCTGATGCTGTTTGCCACTTTTCTGCCTTCTGCTTGCCATGAACTGTTTCTCCCCTGCACTGCCTCACTGCCCTGGCACCCTGCCTTGGAGTCAGCTGACTACAGTCTGAAACTCTACAGACTGTGAGCCAAAATAAGCCTTTCCTCCTTTACCTTTGAAATTTTTTTTTTTTTTTCTTTTTGGAGACAGGGTCTTGCTTTGTAGTTCAGGCTGGCCCTGAGCTCACTATGGTGCCCAGGCAAGCCACCGCGAACTCAGCAATCCTCCTGTCTCTGCCTCCCAAGTGCTGGGATTACAGGCGTGAGCCACCACGCCCAGCATTATATGTGGTAACCGGGGATCGAACTCAGGTCCTTACGCTTACGAGGCAGGCGCCGGAACCACTGAGCTAACCCTCTGGCCCTTTTTTTTTGCTTTTTGAGACAGGGTCTTGCTTTGTAGTTCAGGCTGGCCCTGAGCTCACTATGGTGCCCAGGCAAGCCGCCGTGAACTCAGCAATCCTCCTGTCTCTGCCTCCTGAGTGCTGGGATTACATCCTTTACCTTTGAATTTTGAGTATTTTGTCTCAGCAATGACATAACTAAGACTGTTCCCTTCAAAGGAAAGCCAAGAGAAAGCTAGGAGAAGAGGCAGAGAGGGGCTGGGCAGCTGCTGTCCTCAGTCAGTGCTGCCCAGATCAGGGCTCTGGAGTGGCTGTGGGGCCGGGGCCAGAGGCCCACGTGGCAGAAGCACACAGACCTCAGCTCACCTGGCTTCGTCATGAATTTGCAACCACCAACCAGGACACAAGAGGTTGCACCAAACAGCAAGCCCCACCACAGGCTGATATGCTAATGGGACATGACACTGTTCGGTGTCTGTCCCAGCCAAAGCCACAGCCATGCTGCTGGGTCAAATTCAGTGGCAGTGTCCCGCTCCCTGGGGGGGCACTTTAGTTCTGCTCATTTCCTGCGGGTGGGCATGGTTGTCTCCCACAGGGCACTCCATAGCTGCCATGCCTGGATATAACCGGGTGGGTGGCTGCTGGAGCAGGGCAGGGGCCACATCAGTGGTTCCTCTCCAGGGTGGAACAGGTGCTGGCCCTGTTGTGGCAGCATCTCCATTGCTCCCCACGCAGGGGCATCTCATTGCGTGTTTAATATGGATGTCAAAAGAATGAGGTCCACGGGCTGGAGATTTAGCTCAGTGGTTCCAGTGCCTGCCTAGCCAGCGCAAGGTCCCTGGTTCGATCCCCGGTAACCACATACAGTGCTGGGTGTGGTGACTCACACCCACCAGCAATCAGTACCATATACCACAGTGCCGGGTGTGGTGGTTCACGCCTGTAATCCTAGCACTCGGGAGGCAGAGGCAGGAGGATTGCTGAGTTCGAGGTTTGCCTGGGCTACATAGTGAGCTCAGAGCCAGCCTGAACTGCAAAGCGAGACCCTGTCTCAGAAAAAAAAAAAAAAAAAAAAGAATGAGGTCTGTCTATGCATTTACTGGTCTTGGTGTGTGTGTACGCTGTGTGGTTGCTACTGGATTATCATCCTCAAGACCCCACTGAGCTGCTTGTGGATGTGTCCCTGTCTGCACTTTGCTGAAGACACCTCCCACCTCCCACCGCCCAGCCATCTGCTTGCTTCCCTCAGGGTCTGCACTCATGGTGTTTGGTCTTGCTTAAGACATCTTTCTTCACAGACGTTGGCACCCACACTGCCATCTTCTAGAAACTAGTTTCATCTGCCTGATGATTCCTGTAGTACAGTTATAAGAAAGGAGACAAGATTCCTTTTTTTTCCCATTGAATTCAGCTTTCTAGCAACATCTGTAAAATGAGCATGCTTCCTGTCTCCAGCAGCAGCGGGAACTGGCCAGGAGTCTGGCCAACAGCTCTCCACACCTGACTGCATGGTCCATCCAGCCGCTTGGGAAGCAGTGCTTCTGGCAGCAGCACAGGATCTCAACAAGATCTCAAGCCAGTCACCACTGGCTTCTCCTTCCCCTTTTGCTGGATGGTTTTGGCTCTTCTCAGCCTCTGAACTTCCATGGAAATTTTAGATATTACATGTCCATGTCCACCAGAAAGTTGCTCAGTTTTTGTTATAATTTCATTAACCCTATAATTTGATTTGGACACAACTGGCATCTTTTTAATTATATTGAGGCTCCCAATTCGTGAATATAGTACATCTCTTGATGTGTCTGGATTGGCCTTAATTTCTTTAAAAGTAATGCTTTTGTGTGCATGTGGAAATATTATGTGCCATCTGGTGTATTTGTTCCTTGGGATGCGGGGTTTTGGTCCTGCCTGTGCAGCTTATTCCCCTCTGTGCCCTGGTGCGGCGCCACGGGGCAAGCCCTGAGGGGGCAGGTGTGGTGCCCGAGCGAGGTCGGGGCTGGAGCTCTCACTGGCGCTGCTCTCAGTACCGTGGGCGACCCACACTCTGCAGAGCCACTGCAAGCCTGCAACCTGAGGGCTTCAGGGTCCCGGGCCTCGCTCTTGTTCCCACACCTTCTTTAGTTAGGAAAGGACCCGATTCACCTAGAGGTGTGGGTCTGGCAGAAAGCACAGCAAAACCAGAAAACCCACTTCTAAGGAAAATTTGGAGATAGGGTGAAATGTGGAAGCCTGAGATTAAGGAAACAAAGTTCTATGTTTCAGTGACTAATGTGGCCTGTCTGACCCCCACAGCCTTCATCTTCTGGTTCCACAAAGGGATGTTGTGGGTGGGTAGAGGAAGGGGAAAAAAGGAGAAGTAAATTATGTCACATACAGGTACAAATTTCCAATATTGAATGGGACCACAATGTGTGTATACAACGTACCAATAAAGATAATTTTTTAAATTCCTTTAAAAAAGAACAAGCAGGTAGGAGGACAGGAAATGTGATGGAAGACAGAGTGGTAGGAATGGTTGCTCAGATGGCAAAACACAAACTCTTCTTTCATCAAATGAATTCCGTCTTCACTTCAGCTTTGAACCATGACCTGTGTGGATCCACAGTGAAAATATTCCTGGTCTAATCAGTGGAACATTCCAGCAGTTAGAATTTCTACCTCTGTGCCAAGTGTGTACCTCTCTGTTCTCATGGCTCAGGAGTGCACCTGCTCAGATCGTGATCTGGGGCAATCTCACTGGTGCACTCAGCTACCGTGGGTGACTGTGAGGGCACAAGCAGCCTCCTGAGTGTCTCGGGTGTGCCAGTGCAGACAGCCAGCATGCTTGGGCTGCAAGGAGAAGGAACAAGCTCCTGACTTTCTGCAAAGTGTCAGACAGGAGAAGCTCCCAAGAACACAGAGCTGCTGTTAACACTTCCACAAGTCTGCACAAACTCAAGGCAATCCCTGATTTAATGGCATCTTAAAACAAATTCTTTATACTAGAAGCAAAACTGGTTTTTTTGTTGTTTTTACTTATTTATTTTTGAGACAGGGTCTCGCTTTGTAGTTCAGGCTGACCCTGAGCTCACTATGGTGCCCAGGCAAGCCTTGAACTCAGCCATCCTCCTGTCTCTGCCTCCCGAGTGCTGGGATGACAGGCGTGAGCCACCAGGCCTGGCAGCAAAACTATTTTTTACTTCCAATGCTTGGGGTAAAACCACCAAGTTCTAAGAAAACAAAAGGTCCAGTGAGCAAGTTCTGACCCGCAGCTGGAGGCCCTGCACACAACACCTGCCTGGGTCCCCAGATTGCATGACAAGGCTACCAGTTCCGGCTAAAGGAAGCAGCTCGGCCTGTGGGAAGATCTTGAGCCACTCAGCAGACACAGATGGGAACTGAGTAATGCTGAGCGTGGAGAGCACAGCCCCCGCACATGCAGCCAGAGTCTGCACTCAGCACTGTCCATGCTGGAAGCTCACTCATGTAAACTGTCACATCTCCATCTGTCGATGTCCCCAAACTACATTATCATGGGCACCAGGACCCCGCAGTAAAGGGGAGGGACATCGAACTTCAGCAAATATCTATTTTTTGCTCTTCCTTGTTCTTTATGGTGTAAATGAAGCCCAGGAAATGGAAATGCCCGAGCATGGGTGACCCTGGCATAGATGTCATCTCATGGGACACACCGCTACCATCTCAGGTTCCTTTAAGGCTGGGCCTATCAATAACAGTTGTCCTGAGGTATCAGGCCATGAAGAGTGTCCAGAAGAATGCTGGAGCCCTCTCGGTGAGGTAGGGATACCTTTCCAAGGACAAAGAGCCCTTCTTTCACACGTGGCCTTAGCAGAAGCTATGGAGATGGCAGCACCCAGCCTGCTGTCCTCTGCATCCTCAAGAGAGCAGCTGCTAGAGCCCTGGGGTTGGCCAGTGACCTGCGTTCGTGCTGCTTGCATCCTGCTCCGGCCCTCCACCTCACTGCCATGGTAGATCCAGGGCTGGGCACAGGTGAGGGTGCACACACCACACCACGCGGCTTCCCAAGAGGACAGGACAGTCCTATATTAGGGTACAGTTGGCTCTTGGGGTTCCTGGGGTCTGCAGGAACTGGACATGGGCTCAGGTGGCAGAACATTAAACTTAGAGGCAGATGTAAGGCACTGCAAAGCTAGTTCAGTTCTGGAAAACTATTCAAACTTGTAAAATTTTTTTGGAAATTAGATAAAACACTATGCTGGCCTCAGGCAGAATTCTAACAACGCGTCAGAGACCCACACCCTCCGATCCTGGCTTCCACTGCCTTTGGCACTGCAGCCCTCGGCTTTCTGCCTAAACACAAAGTTTCATTTTCAATCACTCCACACATTTCCTCACTGCCCAACACTTCCCTGCCGCCTTGTCTGACCCAGCTCCTGGAGCACCTGCCCTCTGCTGGTAGCAGCTGGGGCAGTGGGACAAAGTCCTGTTTCTGGGGCTCAGCAGGCCAGAACCCCTCCAGGGCCCACTGTCCCGTGGATGGTGGGCATACTTAGGGCTGTTTCCTTGCAGGTCTCTTGACCTCCATTGAGGGCCAGTCCTCGCCATCTTGGAGGACACTGTGTAGCCTCTACCACCTAGTACCACAATCTCACCTGTAACCAGAAGGGTCGAGCACTCAATGTAGAGTGTCCAGGAGAGGGCCCTTGAGTCCATGCTTCTCCGAATGTTGCTATGCCCTTTGTGTTTCTCTTTATCCTTACTAACAAATACATGTCCCTAGTCATAAATTCTTTATATTAGACTGAGATGATTGCACTCTACAACAGTCCTAATGTCCTCTCTTCCTTATTTTCCAAAGCTGTTTGTTCTTTTCTCATTATATGCTGTCCTGTATTTATATCCCCTTGCATTATTTCAGATATATTTGTTTCTTAGCTTCATTCAGAGTGTGCTATTGCTCTGAGCTCTTTTGGGAGGTGTCAAACAGGTTATTCTGTCCGCTGGCTTCTGCTTGTGTTCACGTGTGATCTCTGGATTGCAAGATCAGCTTCAGAGGAGGCGTGTCGGTGGTGGTGGCTGAGTCAGCCCAAGGCCCAGGGTTCTGAGTTCCTCTGTCTAGACCGGGACGCCCTCCCTATCCTGGGGTGCAGTCTTGGATTCTACATTCCAGCTTCCTATTTCCTACAGAGACTTCTTCTTCCTTCCAGAGGCCAAGCAGAAGAAAGTTCCCTTGTTCCTTTCTGAACCTTGGATGAAAGTCTTCTTGTACTTTTCTGGGTGGGTCATCTTTCCAAGGTCCCCATGTTTGAATGCCAACTCTCGGCCCCAAGGCCCAAACTATCCAAACTGGGCTGGCCTGGCAGCGTCCCATATGAATTACCTGCACGCCAGCGAGGACACTTCTGAAACACTGTGTCCTGAATGTACGAAGTGTTGCTGTTGGAGACAGGGCTGCAGCGGCTCCCTGAGTGGGAAGCCAAGGACAGAGTCAGGCTGCTAGGCATGGCCTACGCTGCCATGCTTTCCACAATGTCCAGGAGGTGGGCTGCCCTAACAACGCAAGTTTGGTGACCTGAAAAGGGTCAGTGTAGATTTTTCTTAAACCTTCAACACAAGAAACATTTGCAAAGGTAACAGATCCAGCATTTAATAGACTAAAGCCCCAATTTTGCCTTGTTTACCTGGTGGAATCCCAGATAGTCCACAATTGTTGCAGATGCATAAAATATCATCCCTTCTGCACTCACAACCAGAGCGAAGCCATTGAGAGACTAAAAGAAAATGAAAAAATTGAAAATTATCTTGCCTGAAAGGGAAAAGAAAACACAAAGTTTCTATTTAAATTTTTTACCACTTTTCCTGTTCCACTGTCCACATTCATGCAATGTACCCTTCTGATTTTTTTCTACCTTTCTGTAACAAGAGTCCACTAATAGATAACCAGAAGTTAGCTATAGCTCATAAAGTGACACTTGGTTCTCTTTTCTTTGTAATTTTATTTTTGTATAGGATTATAACATTTACCCAAAAGTCAAGAGCAGAGGAGTGCAAGAGATTGGCTCTCCTTTCTTTAAATGTAGGCTTTATGACATAAAACATCTTCACAATGATATAAAGACCTACCATGGAACATGAAAGAAAACAAGGAGCTTCCATTTCACTCTCTGTAACCTTCCCACCCATGTCCTCCTTTTGCATACTATCCTGGAACTTGCAAATTTTCTAGAAGTTTCTATCAAGAAAAATACTGAACTTTATCAAGTTCAATATACAATAAGATGGGTCCTTGCCTAGCCTTCATGGCTTTTTTTCACAGAATGTTTTGTTCCAGACATGTAAACGTTTGTGCTACTGAGCAGCACTCCTGCCCAATTTTTCAAAATGTTTTATCACTGTTTGAACTTCATGACCTCTCAGGAATCTTCTGTTAGCTCTGCCCCTCTCTGAAATTTTCTGTTAGCTCCACCCCCCTGCTTCAGTGAGCATGTTCATATACCCCATAGACCCCATATGAGGTTCTCATTTTTAGTCAGGTGTGCAGACTTCAGAGTATGAACTCCACCGAGCGCACTGCTGTAATAAAGGTTCTTCTCCACCTCTTCAAGTGGTCTTCAGATTCTCCAGTCTTCAAATTGCAGTAGCTATGGCACTGAGCTGTTGTAACACTTGGCTATGCCTCAGAGCTGTGGCACTTGGCTGCAACACTGAACTATAACACCTGGCTGTGCCTCAGAGACATAACACTTAGCTATAGCACCAAGCTGTTCCACTTTGCTATAACATTGTGGGCTATCCTCCACCCACCTGTCGTCTCTCCCACCTATCATTTCTCTATCACCTGTCTCTACCTATCTTGTATATATTCTGCCTATTATCTTTCCATCCACTCCCATCTAAGCACCGTAGAGTCACTCTCATCATAATAACAAAAACAGCTCGATCTCAAACCTTGCAGAACTCCATCAGGAAGTACAGAAGTGAGGGTGAGAGAGCTGGCTGCCTGCACAGGAGCATTCACATTCCAGTTTGCACCCTCAGAGCAGGGGCCTCGAAGACCGTAACATTCACAAGCACATGCAGTTAGTACTACATCATGGCCATCGTTTCTGTAATTCATGAACGTACATGATACTCTCCCCCCTTCTTAAAAACCTCCACCAATTTATTTTTATATACATTTGCAATATGTAATAAATACATTCTTGAGGGCTAGTGCAAATACATATTGCATCAGATCACTTTTACTGCCCTCCCCTACCCTCTTATCTCTCCCCTGCCCCAATTTACCAATTTGTTAATTGGTAAGTTACTTTAACATTATAGTTTTCATTGCTTTGATTACTAATGTGATTGAAAATCATTTCATATATTTATTGATAACTCAGATTTCTCCTTTGGTTAACGGTAGGTGTCATGCACTAATTTCTCTGCCAAAAATTATACATATTATTTTGTAGGAACCTGAAGACCTCTAGGCATCTTAGGATCATGGGTCTACCAAAACCCAGCCCCCTTACTCATTTTGAAAAAGAGAACAAGTAAAGCTACACAAACCGGATCCCTCATCACCATGCAAACACAAAAAGCACAACATTCCTAGAATCCCGTATGAGCATGATGTCAACACCAAATCCCAACAAGCATACAAAGTCTGATACAGAAGAAAGTGTATGGTTCTCAAGGAAATAAAGAAAGAAGAGCTGACTGAATCTAGTGTTAGTATAGGAACAAATAAGAGTGGAAAAAAATCAATGAAAATGGTTTATAGCAAATAATAGAGATAGCCAACAAAATCAAAATTTAGTTATTTAGGGCCAGAGATATAGCTCAATGGTTCTGACACCTGCCTAGCAAGCGCAAGGTCCTGAGTTCGATCCCTCGTAACTACATACAATGTCGGGCATGGTGACTCACGCCCACCAGCAATCAGTTCCACATACCACAGTGCCGGGTTTGGTGGCTCATGCCTGTAATCCCAGCACTCTGGAGGCAGAGGCAGGAGGATTGCTGAGTTCAAGACTTGCCTATGCTACATAGTGAGCTCAGGGCCAGCCCGAAGTACAAGGCGAGACCCTGCCTCAAAAAAAAAAAAAAAAAAAAAAAAAAAAAAAAAAAAAAAAAAAAAAAGAAAAAGAAAAGAAAAGGAAAAAAAAGGCCACTAGAGAAAGAAACAAATCACCTATAAAGGAAAGCCCATCACAATCACAGCAGACTTCTTAACACAAACTGTCAAGTCAAGGAGAGCTTGGAGTAAAGCATTTCAGGTTCTAAAGGAAAACAAACTCCAAGTCAGACTGATACACCCTGAAATACTCTCTTTCAAAACTGATGGCATACACCTGTAATCCCTGCACTTGGGATGTTGGGCCAGGAGGGTCATGGTAAGTCTGAGGCCAGCCTGGGCTACATAGTGAAAACTTGTCTTAGAAATAAATAAATAACTATAATTTTTTGAAGTATTGGAACTTATGGAATTATGAACAATTTCAGTGAAGTGTTAGGATACAAACTCAGCACACCAAAAGCAACAACACTTTGTATACATCAATAACGAAGTGACTGAACAAATAACAGACTTATGTGGAGAGAGGTTAGAGAAACAATCCCTTTCACAATAGCACCCAAAAAAGTGACCTCTACAGTGAAAACTACAACACTCTGAAAAAGGAGATCAAAGAAGATAACAGAAAATGGAAAGATATCCCTGTTCTTGGGTAGGAAGAACCAATATAATGAAAATGGTTATACTCCCAAGCTTGTTATACAGAGTCCATGCAATCCCAATCAAAATCCCCAACAGCATATCTCACAGAATTAGAGAAAACAATCCTAAAATTCATTTGGAATCAGAAGAGACCTAGAATAACAAAGGCAATTCTGGGCACCAAAGGGAAAAGCAGGGGGTATTATAATCTCTGACTTTAAATTATACTACAAAGCTATGGTGATAAATACAGCATGGTACTGCCAAAACAGTACCATGAGAACAGACCTGAGCATCAGTGGAACAGATTAGGAAATGCAGAAACAATTCCAAACATACTCAGCCACCCAGTCTTAATAAAGGAGCCAATTACTTTCACTGGAAGAAATATAGCCTTTTTCTTGCCTGGGCTATATAGTGAACTTAGGACCAGCCTGAACTACAAAGCAAGACCCTGTCTCCAAAAACAAGAAAGAAAAAGAAAAGGCAAGAAAGAAAGAAAGAAAGAAAGAAAGAAAGAAAGAAAGAAAGAAAGAAAGAAAGAAAGAAAGAAAGAAAGAAAGAAAGAGAGAGAGAGAGAGAAAATAAGAAAGAAAGAAAGAAAGAAAGAAAGAAAGAAAGAAAGAAAGAAAGAAAGGGAGAGAGAGAGAGAGAAAGAAAGAAAGAAAGAAAGAAAGAAAGAAAGAAAGAAAGAAAGAAAGAAAGAAAGAAAGAAAGCAATATAGCCTCTTTATTAAATAGTACCACAGGGCCAGTAATTTAGCTCAGTGGCACCACGTGCCTACTTGGCAAGTGCAAGGTCCTGCATTCCATCCTCAGTACTGCAAAAATAAATAAGTGAATTAATAGTGCTGGAAAAACTGACTTTCCAAATGCTGAAGATTAAAACTTTCACTATGCACTAACCTAAAATCAAAATGGATCAAAGATCTAAATAACTAAACAGAAACACTGAATCTGCTGGAAAAGAGAATAGGTAGAATGCTTGAGGACCTAGGAATACGCAAAGACTTCAAGAACAAAGCCCAGACCACATGGGAAATGCATAGAATCAACAACTGGGACCTCATCTTAATTAAAAGTTTTTGCATAACAAGAGAAACAACCAACTGAATGAAGAAACAACCAACAGGGTGGGAAAATATTTTTTAACCAGCTATTCAGATAAAGGACTATTATCTAGATAATATAAAGAATTCAAAAATAAAAGCAGGCCCCCAAATTTAAAGACTCAGTCCAAAAATGTACATCTGAAATGAAAAGACATTTTCAGAAAAAGAAGTAGAAATGGAAAATAAATATATGAAAACAATGTTTAAAATCACTGGTCATTCATGAAATGCAAATTAAAATAAAGCTGAGAAGGCTGGGGGTTTAGCTCCGTGGGGCCATGCCTGCCTTACAAGCACAAGGTCCTAAATTCAATCCCTGGTTAAGGGGGAGTGTTGAGACTCCATCTCACTCCAGAAAGAATGGCTGTTATCAAGAAATCAACCAATAGCAGGCCAAGGATTTTAGCTCAAATAGTACCATGAAAAAGCAGGAGATAGTGCAAGTGCTGTATAAACCTGTTCACAGAAGTAATGGCAGAAAACTTCCCAAACAGGGAAAAGAATCTGACATACAGGTAAGTGAGGGATGTAAAACTCCAATTAGCTGTAGTAACAACAACAAGGTTAGACCTCTCCCCAAGAGATTTAATAGTGAAGATTCCAGAAACTCAACAAAGAACAGAATGGTGAATCTTTCCTTAACATGACACTTTGTGTGTCTTATCCTTTAAACAGCAACTTCCCTAATGGGGATCATTTGAAGTATTCCCAAGGCCAAGAGCAAAGTCTGGTGTGCTCTGTGCCCTCACCATTTGGGCAGGTCATAGCCACCACTCGGTGTTTCACTAAACACCTCACCACCCACATATCCACATATTTTCTCTATAGTTACTTTTCTCCGTGGGTCAGGACAAAGACAGCATGGTCACTCACCCTGAAATATGTCCCCTCAGGCCCTTCAAAGGGTTGCTGACTCCTGTTGTGCAGCTTTCCATTTCTTATTTTGTTTTGTTTTTGAGACAAGTTCTCACTATGTAGTTCGGGCTGGTCTCGAAATCCTGGCCATCCTCCTGCCGTGGCCTCCTGAGTGCTGGATCACAGGCATGTGCCGCCACACCCAGCTGCCCTGCAGTGTGTGATGCTGTGTTGGATGTGCTAACAGACTTGGACAAGAGGGCCCAACAGGAGCTCCAGGTGTGGGTCAAGGCAGAAGAACCTCTTATTGCCAAGATTATGATAGTATATCAGGGAAATTGGGAGCATTTGTGATAAAATAACTAAAGGAATTCAGTAAGAAATAGGTATGCTTGTATCAATAACCTTTATACACTAGGAGATGACCAAATAGAGTATATGATAGCAGATAAAACCCATTTACAGAAAGATTAAAGATGCTGAACTACTAAGAAATAAACTGGACCAAAAAAAAGCATGCAAAACCTACAGGAAGAAAACTTTAAAACATGTTGGGAGACACAGAATTTCATTTAAACAAATGGAAAAGTGTTCTTTGACCTTAGGCAAGATGGCTTCGTACCACAGTGAAGCCCATTACCGGCGTGACTTTGAGAACTTACCACATTTCTGGTAAATACACCAGGCTTTAAGGAGTTGACAGGTTTAGACTGAGCCTGAGAGACAAGCATGGAGTGACCACTAAAGAACACAGAGAACGTAAGAGCTAGGAGAGTGGATTGTGTGGCTCTATAGCGAGAGGGCTGCGAAGCCTCTA
Organism: Thryonomys swinderianus; assembly: GCA_004025085.1. Taxonomy (NCBI): domain Eukaryota; kingdom Metazoa; phylum Chordata; class Mammalia; order Rodentia; family Thryonomyidae; genus Thryonomys; species Thryonomys swinderianus. The sequence continues at coordinate 21,649 of PVIC010016606.1, read as the reverse complement.
GGATTGCAGGAGGGTGGTCCTGGGCTGAGCAGACAGCAGAGCAACTGGGCTGGAGAGAAAGAAGCACAGGTGCCCGCAGGAGAGCAAGGCTGAACCGCGTGAAAGTGCCGTTCTGCACCGAGAGACAAAGGTTCAAACTTGGGCTGTGCAAAGATATTTTGTTACTGTTACCCTGTGTTAGTTTGCTAGTCATAGCTGGAGACTCGTCAAGGTCACAGCAGTGATACACAGGAATAGATGTAACTCCTCAACCTGCTAGATATCCAGACTCAAGTTCATGTTCTCTACAATTGAAAAATGAATTTTAAGAACAATGGAGGCTAAGAGTAGTAGGAATTATTGAGCCAAAAATAGCTTCTGTCTAAGAGAGACAGAAGGTGCTAGAAAGAAGGTTGCCCGGAGACTCTGTTTCCCAGAAGGTCTTTTTGGAAGAAAACTACAGCGTGTTGTAGGTTCAAGATGGAACAAAACTATACTTAACTAGTAAGACTACAAGTACAGCTGCTTAGGTAAAATGAGCCAATGGAAAATCATGGGATGGGGCAAAACTATGATCAACCAATAAGATTATAACAAATATAGTCGGTTAGCTAATACCGATTAAATAGGGATCCAAGGGGAAGCAAGTCACGTGGGAAGCTTACAAATGACAAACGAGGGCTCCGATAGGTCAAGGTCTTCTCTGGAAGGGAGGGGCTCGGCCCTGGCCCCTACTCACACTCCTGGTAAACAGCCCGTGCTGTTCATCCTCAGGGAAAGCACGTGGATGTAGCAGCTCCTCGCCTTTTCCATGCTAACCAGTGAATGTACCTCAAGAGTTTTTCTATGCTGAGGGCCCAGCTCTGTCTAACTGGCTTATAATGATTCTTAAATAACTTAGCTCTCTGCAATAGTAGGACTTACATTTTGTGTTATCTGAGCAATTACTATTGGGGTGAGAAAGTTGGGGAGCCCTTAGCCACCAGCATGGCACACAGGGGTACTGGTGCTGGCCTGTGGAAACAGAAAGGGCTGGCTGCTTCCCCGCGTGGCCTGGCATCTGGATGACGACCACAGCCAAGGGCAGGCCGTCCCAGTCACCCACCCCAGCCGCCAACCGGTTCTAATGAGAAGTAGGGTCCACACGACACAATGCCTGGCGGCGGGAAGGGGCCGATGGAACCTGTTGCTGTACACTGGCGCCACGCTGGCCCCGTACAAAGGGCACTGCTGTTGTGAAACTATACTCGTCTCCACAAGGCCACGATCTCAGATGCATTCTGTTTCTTGGGGAGAAAGGAGAGGAACAGTTGGGTTTTTAAAAAATACTAAAGAAGAAAGCAAATTCCCTGAGGTTGAACCGCAGAGCGGGTGCAGGTTCCAGAGCCCCACTGTGCCCAGAGGAGGCGGCTTCCCGAGGGCACCAGGCCCCGTCTGCCTGCAGACAGCAAGCTGGGAAAGCGCGCTGCCGCTGCTTCCTGCCCGCCATGGAGACACGGACAGACGAGGCTGGAAACCGGGCTCTGCGCCGAGCCCTGCGGTCCACGCTTAACCTGCCTGTGCTTCTGGCCCCTCCAGGCTCTGCTGCGCAGTACGCGCTGGCACCCTGTCTCCCGCCCTCTGCCCGGCTGTGGCCGGGGCGGCGGGCACGAACTCCATCCCTCCGCGCCTCTGCCAGCCCCCGCAGCCTCTCTCTGCTCTCTGCCTCTTCACTTCCACCTGTTCAGGTTCCACAGCGCGGTCATGCAGGGTTTTTTCCGTCCTCTTTTTGGCTTATTTCACTGAGCATAATGTTCTCTAGTTCTACTCATGTTACCGCAAATGAAAGGCTTTCACTTTTATGACAAATAGTATGCCATTGTATCCATGTTCCACGTTTAAATAATAAATTCATCAAGCTGAGCATAGTGGCACATGCCTATCATCCCATTACTTTGAGAGGCTGTGGCAGGAGGATCACCAGTTCAGTTTAGCAACACCCTGTCTCAAAATCAACTATTTAAAAAGAGCAGGAGCTACTGTTCAATGCAAAGGCTCTGGGTTCATCTTCAGTTCTACTGTAGGTAGGTAAGTTTATTGGGCATCTTATAGGCAGTTAGACAGAGCTGGTCCTCAAAAAGCCAACACAAAGGACAATCAAGACACACTCCCTAAAAGCCAGCATTGCTTCCCCCAAGGATGAACAGCAATGATTGATATTCTAAACAGCTTCAAGCATGGGGGGCCTTACTGCCCCTGCCAGGAAAGATCCCTGACTGAAAAATCTTTGTAAACCTGCTTGACTCGCTGTCCCCTTTAACCCCATCTGATCAATATTATCTAAGTGACTATACTTGTTCTAATCTTATTGGTTGACTATAGTTTTTGTCCCACCTTGAACCCACCTCCCCTCGAGGCTTTGTTAAATAAAGCATCTTTGAGAATCAGAGTGAGGGGGCAGCCCATTTCCTGTCCCCTCTGTCTCTCTTAGGTAGAAGCTGTCTTTCTCTCAATCAATTCTTCCTACTCCTAACCTCTGTTGTTCCGAGAATTTGTTCTCTGACTTTAGAGAGCACAAATTTGAATTTTGTATATCTAGCAGGTGAGGGAGTTATATCTATTCCCCCTGTATCAGTACTACTAAAAACTGCTGGGCACTGTGGCTCACGCCTGTCATCCTAGCACTCGGGAGGCAGAGGCAGGAGGATTGCTGAGTTCGAGGCTTGCCTGGGCTCCATAGTGAGCTCAGGGCCAGCCTGAACTACAAAGCGAGACCCTGTCTCAAAACAAACTAACTAAACCCTTTCATCAGTTGATAGACACTTAAGTTGTTTCCAGTTCTTGCCCTTTGTGAATGATGCCACAATAAATATGAGGGTGCAGGTGTCTCCCTCTGCTGTGCACCTAGGAGGAGATTGCTGGCTCATATGGCCTGTGTTTAATTTTTTGGCTAACATTTCCACTGCACTAATTTACCTTCCATCTACAGCGTGTCCCGGGGCCCCTCTTCTCCCCTCCTCATGGCACCTGTTATCTTTGGTCTTTCTGATAAGAGCATCCGCTCTAGAGAGGGGACCTCACACTGTGGTTCTGTCCTGATGACCCGTGATGTGGAGTAGTGTTCATGTATCTGTGGCCACATGTACGTCTTCTAAGAAACGTCTGTCCAGGCTCTCCGAACATTTGCTTTCTTGCTGCTAAACTGAGTCTCTCCCTTACTTTGGATACCAGTCGCTCATCAAGCATATGGCCGGCAAATGTGCTTCCCTTCCTGCAGGTGGCTGTTTCCATTGTAAGCGGAAGTTTCAGTTTGATGTGATCGCATTAGCTTATGTGACTTTTCATTCCCCTGTGATGGACACTTGGGGGCTCCCTCGCTCTGGCTTGGGGAGAAGGGCGTGTTATTCGTGTTGCTCTGGGAGAGAGCATCTGAGGGAGGGGGATGGGTTGCTCGGAATAGGGTTCTTTCCTATAACCTGGGGACAGATGTCACACAATAATTGATGTCACTCTCCCAGCACCAGAACTGGTAAGTTTTTAATAACTAAAAATGGCACAGTGGCACCCTGAACCTGCCTTTCACAGCCACGCTCTCATCCTCCTCAAGGACCCCATCTGCCCCGGAACCTAGAGTCCTGTTCTAACTGCCTTCAGTCCCAGGGCGGCGGTGGGGGGAGGGACCCAGGAGTCCAACAGGTTCTGCATCCTGGGCCTACACTCAGCAGCACATGGACGCAGTGGTGGCCCAGGGCTCCGGGCTGTGGCCAGGCGAGCAGGCAGGTGTCTCCTGCTCCCATGGGTCAGGCAGCCCACACAGCCCGGCCTGGCCCCTGGCCCGCAGGGCTTAGAGACAGAGCCCATGGCTGTGGCCAGGAGCTAAGCTGTGCTCCCGAGTGGGGAGACCCAGGCCCCAGGGCCCCACAGGCTGGCAGTGCTGGCGGACACGGGCAGACAGGGTCACGACTCAGCGCACCACGGGCAGCCAGAAGACAGCACTGCTGCCGACAGATGTTCACCGCAGCGGTCCCTGGAGAACACGGCCGCACCGTGGGACAGCGGCTCGGGTAACGTGTGCGGGAGGACACGGGCTGGCGGGACGAGGCGGCACCTCGCCTCTCTCCCCGACCCTCACCCGAGCTCCCGGCACTGTGCAGCCGTGCGCCAGGCCAGGCTCTGCTCTCCAACCCACATGGTCTCCCCTCAGCGCTGCCGCATACTGACGATGTCCTGCTAATAATAGTTCAAAGACCAAAGACATTTTCAAGGGTTGAGTATATAAATGTCTTCTTAAAAAAGATTTTATGAGATTAGTCACAAGCAAAAACAATCTTAATTTTACTCACAAGGCAGATTTAAAAAAAAAGAAGACCGTAAAACGCCGTTTGTGGAATCATATGGATTCAATATCAGATTGACTTTCTAGTGCAGAATTGTCACGCCAAATACTTTTACACATGTGGGACCATCTTTCAAATATGCATCGTGAACGTTTGTTTGTTTTTTCTCTCGTTTTAATCCTACAATTTTCTTTTAACATGGTACATGGAAAATGAGATCACTTTTCCAAATGGAAACAAGGATTTGGCTCTAAGGTTAGCTTTAGCTTTCTTAAAGGGAAAAAAGTCATGTCTACGTTTAATGACTGAAAGTCACAGCACTCTGCACCTGCCGCTTCGTGGGGCCTCCTGGCCCCGCTGCTTGGGGATCTGCAGAGATGCGGCTCTGCGAGTCTGGGGGCCAGGGCCGGGTCCCGGGGTGGGATTTGGGGGACAGAGGTCCCCAGGGTGGGGGTCCCCAGGGCAGGGTCCCCGCCCGTCCCTCCTCCCTCTCTCAGCCCTCTGCAGCAAGGGAGCGGAGCGCCTCTGCAAAGCTGGACTTCCTTTGGCAAACTCTTTGAATATCCTGATTTCTTCCAGTTCCATGGCAGAAAAATAGCCAGCAAGTACTTCAAAGATTATTTTTGTCAAGGTCACAGCAGAGGGAAAAAAAGAGGGAAAAAGGAACAATTCTCAACAGCCCTCTTTCACCCCCCCCCTTGGCACAGGGAAGTGGGGAGCGAGTGGCTCCCCTGAGAGCGTTGCCACAGCAACCGTGCAGCAACAGGCCGCTGTCACGCGAGCGGGCGGCACCGGGCAGGCGGCAGGGCAGCTGGCCCGGCCTCCTGGAGCCAGATCACTCGCGCCCCGCTTGGGGGTTGCGTGCGTGCGAGCAGTGTTCTTGTGGCGAGAGGAATGACTGGCTGTTTACAGATCCCACAAACAGTAAATGCAGCCCTGACTCTCTCACAAGCAGCTACAGCACTTGAAAACAGCTCCCAGAGGCCACAGCCAGGTGGGGACGGCCTGGGTCACAGGGAAAGGCCCGGCAGCTCACGGTAGCCTCATGGCAAGTGGCGTGGGGATCACCAGGAGGAGACCCCAGGCCACACCCTCACTCTCCCGCCCCTCCCCACAGGTGGAAATGCCATGATCAAGCTGCCTGGTCCCTCCTCCAGGTGAGGGCACAGCTGACGCACAATCCGGGAGGCAGAGCTGGGTCCCTGATGGCTGCCAGACCCTCCCACAGCTTTGAGCCCAGGCAGGACATCCTCCGTTAGGACAGCAGGCCTGGTGAGTTACTCTCCTCCCTGATCCCTGAGGGTGGCATGGGCTGGCCCTAGACACATCCAGAAGACAGAACCCAGCACCCGAACCCACCATTACCGAATAGTACAGGGTACTGTGCTGAAGTGCTAAACTGTTCTCTAGAGAATGATGCTTTAAAACTGTCCAACCCGGGTCATGCTCTGAATGCAAACACAGCTCAGGGTGAGGCTGCACTTCAAGAAGCCAGCTGTGGCACCAAAGCTCCGACCCTGGCATCCAGGATTCCAGAGGAGCTTGGATGAAGAGTCCTCTCTCCACCCGCAGCACCTGTGAGCCCCACAGAGCCCAAGGGCACCAGCCTGCAAGAGCCCATCTGCATCCCCCAGAGACAAGGACCAGCCCGAGTCTCAGCCTTGTCACGGGAGGCTGGGACACCCCGCTTCGGGTTGCAGGTTCCTCTGACCCTGAGGGCTCTGCTCAGCCTTTCTGGTCCCCCTTGCTGACCCTGGAGCTCTGGATTTGGGTTTTGTATCCTCCTTGTTTTGCCCTTATTCTCCTTGGCCTCCTGACCTATGCACTAACTACCATTGGGAAGCAACCGGGGCACACCATCCTTTTCATGGGACATAAGCAGGTGTCCGGCCAACTTGCTGTCCTGAAATTCTAACGGAAAGTAAATCTGTAGGTCTTTCTTTAGAAGAACCATAGCCTAAAGGTGAAGAAGGTCTCACACCACTCCATCTCAAGTGTGAGAGGCATTTGGCTGTGGAAACCTCTCAGGAATCTGTGCTCGGCTCAGTGCAGCTCAGTGGCTATCTCTATGGCCATGTGACCATGGCTTCTGACGCAAAAAGGGTACCCATGTGGCTGTACTGGGTAGGGCCAGGCAGGACGGCTGGCAGCCTGCACTAGGCCCTCTAAGCTGTGCATGCTCCTTTCTGGGAACTGGAGAAAGTCCCTTCATCAGGCAGGGATAGTGACTCAGCAAGTGTTCCTGTTTGCAAGGGGCCCAGCCCAGAAGGCTTCTGCCACCTCCATGTGAGGCTTCGGCTGCTCCACAAAACAGAACCGTGACCGTGGCCTCTGTCAGCGGCTTACACAGGAGTTGCCTGGCTCATCCCCAGAAAGCCTGAGGGACATGGGGTGTCTGAGTCTACCTGGGTTAGAGTGTGGAGAGCAGGGACTGCAGCCTGGGATGGAACTTGGTGGGAGCAGTCAGGAAACTATGGAGGAAGTGTCAGCACTCTGCTCCCGCCCTCCCAGGAGCCCTGCCATTGTCCCTGAGGGTGCGACCGGCCACATGGGTACAGGACCCTGGGCAAGGTCTAGAAGCACAGGCAAATAACCAGATCCCAAAACCAAAGGCACTGAATGAAAGATGTGGAAACAACTCTAAATGCACCCAATCCACTTTATCCTTGACAGAGGGGCCCAACACCTGCACTGGAAGAATGATAGGCTCTTTAGAAAACAGTGCTGGGAAAACTGGCTTTCCACGTGCTGAAAGCTAAACCTAGGCCCATATCTCTCACCATGCACTGCACTAAAATCGAAATGCATCAAAGATCTAAATATTAAAACAGAAACAATCTACTGGAAGACAGAATAGGTAGACATAGGCATAGGCAAAGACTTTATGAACAAAACCCTGATCACACAGGAAATATGACAAAGAATCAACAACTGGGATTTCCTATTAAAAATCTTTTGTGGGCCGGAGATTTTTTTTTTTTTTTTTTTTTTTGTGGGCCAGGCTCAGTGGTTCCAGCACCTGCCTAGCAAGCACAAGGTTTCTGGTTCTATCCCTGGTAACCACATTTGACAATACCGGGTGTGGAGACTCACGCCCACCAGCAATCAGTTCCACATATTACAGTGTTGGGCGTGGTGGCTCATGCCTGTAATTCCAACACTGGGGAGGCAGAGGCAGGAGGACTGCCTTGAGTTTGAGGCCAGCCTGGGTCTACATAGTGAGTTCAGGGCCAATCTGAACTACAAAGCAGGACCCTCTTAAAAAAAAAAAAATTGTGCAGCAAAAGAAGCTATCAACAGAATGAAGAGACAACCCATAGAATGGGAAAAATAATTACTAGCTATTCCCTGAAGGACTGATATCGAGAATATATAAAAAAACTAAAAAAAAAATCAGACTTCCCAAATTTAAAGACTCAATCCAAAAATGACCATCTGAAATGAATAAATATTTCTCAGATGTACAAACATCAAATATATGAAAAAATGTTCAATACACTGGTCTTTCAAGAGAGCCAAATTAAAAGAACACTGAGACACTGTCTCACACTAGAGAGAATGGCTGTTATCAAGAAATCAACCAATAACAAATGTATATTGGTACAGCCACTATGGAATCAGTACTGAGATTCCTCAAAACAGTAAAACTAGAGGTTCCATTTTACCCACCTACACCTCTTCTTAGTATCTTCCCAAAGAGCTAAAAGTGCCATTCCACAAAGATATGATACCATATCCATGTTTATAACAGCACAATTTATAATAGCTAAATCTTGGAAATAGCCTAAGTGCCTATCAGTGGATAAATGGATAAAGAAGATGTGGTATGCAAATCTAATTGAGTACTACTCTGCCATAAAGAAGGATAAACAAGATACTTCTAGGTAAATGAATGTACCTTGAGACTATACTTTTCAGTGAAATAAATCAGACACACATGTTTAAATATCACATTGTTTCTCTGGCGTGAGAAACTAAAAGGGTAAAAAAGGGCCTGAATGGATGACTGACACTGGAAAATTGGAAGACAATGTTCAAATGAGAAGGAGGAAAAGAGAGGGGTGAGAAGGAAAAGAAAGAGAAAAGGGGGAAAAAAAGAAAATAGAAGGAAGGACTGGGGATTTAGCTCAAGTGGTACCATGCCAACCTTAGACACAAAAGGGCCCAAGTTCCACTCCCGGTACTGCAAAAAAAAAAAAAAAAAAACAGAGAGAAGGAAAAATGAAAAAGTTTTTGTAAATAAGGAGAGGAGAATGAGGAGAAAGAATGAAGATACATTTCTCTATGATGAATATGATCATTTGTGTGTGTGTATAAAATTGTACTAATAAAATTACATTTTAAAATCAAGGGGAAAAATGATTTGATGAGTTATGGCAATTGACTGCTTTCTAATTTAGCTATACTTGTTTTCTTTTCCATCAGCAGTGAAATAAGGTTTGCTATTGTTGCCCTTTATTCTAACACAAGGATTTTCTGATTTTTCATTTTTGTTTATCTGTTGGAGCTATGTAATGATAGTTGGCATTTCACTGTTTCCTAGTATGGAAACACTGGATGCATTTCCTTTTATCTTTATTATAAATTTATTACTTATTGACTTTTTTTTTTGAGACAGAGTCTCACTTTGTAGTTCAGGCTGGCCCTGAGTTCACTATGTAGCCCAGGCAAGCCTCGAACTCAGCAATCCTCCTATTTCTGCCTCCCAAGTGCTGGAATTACAGGCGTGAGCCACCAGGCCCGGCACTGTGGTGTGTGGTATTGATGGATGGTGGGCGTGAGTCTCCACACCCAGCACTGTATGTGGTTACCAGGGTTCAAACTCAGGACCTTGCGCTTGCAAGGGTGGCACCGGAACCACTGAGCCAAATCTCCGGCCCACTTATTGATTTTTTTAAATGGGTTTCCATTTCTTTTCATGTTAATTAAGGGAGTTTTGAGTGATTCAGATAGTGGTCTCTTACCAACTTTAAATATACAAGTATTTTTTCCCTCAATTTGTCATCAACCCTAAGTTTCATACAGTCAAAATTTTTCCTGGAATGGTATATGTCTTTAGAGTTTTAACAGTTCCCTTCTCACAGGTCACAGATATTTTTCTATTAACTTTATAGTTTTACCTTTCCCACTTATATTTTAATTTTTCTGTAATTTACCACATAATATAGAACGTTGTATGGCTAGCTATTATCTATCAGGAGCCATTCTACAATTTTGCGGAAAAAATCATTTCACAATTAAATTATGATTAGGGCTATCTGAGGCCTCAATAGTCCCGTGAGCCGTGACACTCAAGGACAAAATGACATCAGCTGAAGGCATCCTGGTTCTTGAGAACTGAGTAGTAAAACAAAGAGAGAAAGTTTTCACTTAGGGAGGGACAAATTCCTTGTCAGTTTAACTCATCCACCTACTGCTGTAAGAATGCCTCGCCTATCTCACCATCCTGACCACCTCCTCATAGACTTAAGATCCTCCTTAGCATGAAATTGTCTTCACTGTCACAGGATTATCACTGCCCACTGAGGCCTGATACTTCTCCCAATCATAGTGAATTTAGGACTGTCAGCACTCTGAGCATCCGGTACTCCTGATGACCCCGGTGAATAACGGCACGCTCAGAGTGTCTCTGCTTGCCCACCCGAGGAACGGTCACCGGCCCCCAACACTCCGGGACTGCCTAAGCCGCTATGGTCTTTTTTCTTTAGTGCTCGTGGTTCTCCTTCCTAGGCCACTGGAGAATTGACTGACCTCTCATAGTTATCCAACTTTATTTTCATTATTTGGAAATCTGATTTCCCAATATAATCTCCCAGAAAAATCTTTGCATTTCTTTTGTTTTTATATATCAAGTTCCCATGTACACATTGGGAACTTTTAAATTTCTCAATTTAGTTCCATCAGTGTATTTGTGCTATAACATTGCCACACAATCTTGATCATGTGTTATAAATGTCTTTATATCTAGTAAGGTGAACACTCATTCTTTGCTTTCTATTCTTTCAAAACTTATTTAGCTATCTGTTGACATACCACTAGCCATTTACAGAAAATATATTTACTAAATCTTTAAAAATAATATTGTATAGTTTGTCTTTTGAGGGGTGAAGGAATTTTATTGAAAAAAATCACAACATATACATTGATTTATGCTATCTTAAAGAGATCCAGAGGCAGGGGAAGTTGGTGCTGCTGAGCTGCTCCCTGCAGGGACACCTCAGCTAGGGAGCCCCCTGGCACACGGGTCCCTCCCATGGCGCTCTCTGCAGAGGCGGCCCTCACTGTGGAGGCCAGGGCGGTCTGAACCCAGGCAACAGGCCACAGCCACTGTCAAGCTCCCGAAGCAGGAGCTTTGGAGATTCCACACGTTGGCCTAGACAGTCAAGCAGAACCGGCATGGCTCTAGATAAACACCCCTAAAGAAGAAATTAGCAAAACAAAACCAGACCAAAATGCTGAGGGCAAATCATGTCAGATACCAAGAATGGCACTGTGAGCCTGCACCTTCAGCACCGTGGGCCTGACAGTGCCTCAAGCGTGGGCGGGGATGCCCAGGAGGGATGCTTACTGTCTGAAAGAAGTGGCCTTAGACAGTATGCAAAACTAAGCACAAAACTAGGATAACTCAGGTGGCAATTCTTTTTTTTTTTTTTTTTTTTTGAGACAAGGTCTCGCTTTGTAGTTCAGGCTGACCCTGAGCTCACTGTGTAGCCCAGGCATGCCTTGAACTCAGCAATCCTCCTGCCTCCCAAGTGTTGGGATTACAGGTGTGAGTCACCACACCCAGCATTGTATGTGGTTGCCGGGGATCGAACTCAGGACCTTGTGCTTGCGAGGCAGGTGCCGGAACCACTGAGCTAAATCTCCAGCCCCAGGTGGCAATTCTTTTATCTGTCAAAATAAACTAATGGGCCTGGTGTGGTGGCTCACGCCTGTAATCCCAGCACTCGGGAGGCAGAGACAGGAGGATTGCTGAGTTCGAGGCTTGCCTGGACTACATAGTGAGCTCAGGGTCAGCCTGAACTACAAAGCGAGACCCTGTCTCAAAAAAATAAAATAAAATAAAATAATGGGACAACCAACCGAGTTAGGGTAAAAAGTCACATGGTATCCAAAGCCTAGCATAGATAAGCAACTCCTGGCCTCTGCTGCACTTCCTGGCCCTCACACCCACAGCCCCACCCCCTGCAGGGTCCAGGCAGACGTCCACCTCTCAGGTTCCCAGCCCCTACCTCTGTACTCTCATGGTGGCAATGAAGCTTAATCGGGAGGTCGCCTGAACCTCAGCAGGGAGAGCCTCTGAAGGAGGAGTCCGCGAGCAGAAAGCCAGCTCCACAGGCACACTACAAACGAGAGGCAGACCGGGGTGTTCAGGACAGAGAAGGGCCCCGAGCATGCTCCGCCTGGCTCCGTCAGGAAGAGCGCACCAACAGTGGTGACCCTGGAGATCAGGGAAGAGGTGTGCATGCATGGGCCCCCAACTGAGGACACCGTGAGGGAGGTGCTGTGTGCGCCAGCTCCAAACAGGACACCCCCTTCCAGCTTTACCAGCGGCCACCTGGCTTTCTAAGTCCAGCCATCTGAACACCCTGTGAGCACTTAGGGTTCTTTTGTCCCCAGGTCATGGTGTTTCAGAGACCCCCTCAGGACCTTTCAGTAAGAAATTCCTCCCTCAGCTCTAACCCTTTCTGAAACTTTCTAGGTATTTCTGGAACTTTCTGGTATTCTGAAGACAGCTATCTCCAGGGCTAGAAATTCCTGGCTTTCCTCTATTTTCACTTGTTTTCCTTTCCTCCTGGGAAGACTTCTCTGACTTGAACACCCAGCTCTCAAATGCTGGTCTATCTCAGCTTGAGTTTTACTCCTCAGTGCAACCCTGTGCTCATCTGACTGACTGCACACTTCCAGTATCTTTGAAAGTCCTGGCAAAAAGATGGTTTGTCTTTTTGTTTCTTTCATTCTGCACACTTTGCATTCTCCAAGCTGCCTTTTTTCTGTTCTTTCTTTTGCATTGGCCTCTTTCCAAAGAGTCCAGCAACATGTGGTCCTCCTTCCACTGGGGATTAGGGACTGGACCTGAACAGAGACTGCTGGTGGGGGAGCTTCTGTATGGTGTCTTTTTTTTTTTTTTTTTTTTTTTTTTTTTTTTTTTTTTTTTTTTTTTTTTTTAGACAGGGTCTTGCTTTGTAGTTCAGGCTAGCTCTGAGCTCACTATGTAGCCCACGCACGCCTCGAACTCAGCAATCTTCCTGCCTCTGCCTCCCGAGTGCTGGGATGACAGGCGTGAGCTGTACGGTGTCTTTTGATCCTTCCTGGGTAGTGAGACCCCCAAGGAACCTGCAGGGCGTGGGTCAGGACCCTGGGGCCAGAGTGGCCAGTTGGGACTGTGTCCGGGCTCTGCCCACTGTCCCATGGAGCAGGGTCCCTCCCAGCGGCTCAGGCCCTCCTTCCACCCAGAATGGCGGGGCCTGCACGAATGATGGCTCCCGCCTTTTCTGATCCAGTGCCGGGACTGTCTCTGGTCTCTCCGGCCTGTGGGATCCTTGCGGTGACTGACATGATACTGATCTTGTCCGTTCCCTTTGACTTGCTTTGGGGGTTATGAGATTGAGTCTTGCTATGTAGCTCAGGCTGGCCTGGAGCTCGGGGCGATCCTTCTACCTCAACTTTCTGAAAGCTGGGATTATAGGCACACAACACCACGTCTGGCTTCACCCATTCCCTTTGAGAATGTGACCTATGTCCAGCACTCATGTCCAACTACCCCAATGCTTAGGAACTCTCATGACTGTTTCTTTTCTTTTTCATTTTTTGGTACTAGGAATCGAACTCAGAACCTTGCCCTTCCCAAGCAAGCATGGTACCACTGAGCTAAATCCCCAGCCTGCAGTTTCTTGTTTGTTAAGGGCTTGGTGTGAAATCACAAGGACACTGTGGACAGAATCTGAACCTACAGCATTCTATCCATGCACACCCTCAGCCTGGTCAGCCCTGCCCATGCAAGCTGGCCTTGTGTCCTCAGTGCCTGGGTCCTCTGCCATGGCCCTTGCCAGTCTTGACTCCTGGCTCGCTGAGTAGCTGACTCCTGCCTAGGGTCCTGAGGAGTGCGATGTGCCAGACCTAAATGCTACCTGCTGTACACGGGAGCGTCCTGCCTGACGCAAGCAGGAGGGTCCTACTGTGGACAGCACAGAGGATCTCCGCTAGTTCAGGTGACAGCTGTGGGGTCATCTCCTGCCAGTGTGTCTGCCTATGCTCCTCAGGACGGCACAGCTGAGGAACCCTGCGGCCGGGTTCTGGAAAGGGTCCATGTCTGTGCTCTGGCCTGACCATGGTGCCCTCCTGCTCATTCCTGTTTCAGCCTCCTCTGTGACTGTCCCCCAGTTTGATGCAAACTGCCATCAATCAGCTCATCCTCCCCTTTGGCTTTAAGGTTGGAATCCAAATCCCAAAACCCTGTGGGCATCTAGCAGTGGTCCCCAAGCTGGCTGATGGTGGCCTGGCTGACACCAACACCTTATACTGCGGGCCCCTGAGTCTGCTCAGTTCTTGGCCATCTGGGTCACAGCCACCTCTGCTCAGGCCCCACTGGGGCCTTCTTACCCTGGCCTCAGTCCCAGCCTGCCCTGTGGCCGGTGCAAACTGCCCTGGCAGCAAGCACCATAGCCTCTTGGGCTCACAGAAATGACCATACAAGGGCTGACATCAGAAAAGATGAACTTCTGTCACTACCACCACCTTATCCCCATGGCCACTATCCTAGAGGGACCCCTTCCCCAACCTCACTGTGTGCACAGCTACATCTGAGCCTCTTCTAGCTCCATCCTCTGCACATGTGCAAGAAGGAGGGCTGAACACCAGCTGTGACCCGCTTGACACCGTGGAGCCCAGAGCTGGCGCTCACAAAGGGCCTGCCTGACTGCACATGCTGCTGCACCAAACAGAACAAAAAGTAGTCAACATCTCCAAAGCGTGCCATGACCAAGAATCTCATACCACATGCAGGATACAGTCTGACCAAGTTTCCTGTTGCTGCTATAACAAATCACTACAAACTGACTAGCCTAAAGCAACCAATATATTTTCTTATAATTCTGTGCGCTAAAGGTTGAAAGGCAAATGCATTCATGAGTTTTCATCACCATGATACCTGTGGAGCTGACCTGTAAAATGAAAAGGAGGGGACGGGCTCTTTGGTTTGGCCCCTGGTGAGGCAGGCACATGTAGAGGAAAAGCAGCACTGCCAGACAGGAAGTCAGAGAGACAAGGGGTCCTGCAGATCCCTCACAGGGTTCACCCCAGGGCCTCAGCACCCTGAGGGCAGAGCCCTTAAGCTCTGTGAGGGCCTGTAGGGGACAGGAAAGAACAATTAAACAAGATTCAAACCGTATCAGAGGCCCATACGAAGGTCCTCGCAGGCTGTGTTCCTGCTGGAGGCCTGGGGGAGACCCGCTTTCTTGCCTGTTCCAGCTTCTGTATCCAAAGTTACTAGGACAATATCTCTCTGGCACTCAGGTAGGAAAGGCTCTCCACCTCTGAGAACTCCTGGAGTCACACTGAGCCTACTCAGATAATCCAGGATGGTCTTCCCTCATCACATCGGTACAGTTCTTTTTACCACATAAAATAATGTATTCACAGGCTCTGAGGATTTATATGTGTACAAGTTTGGGAACATTAGTCTGCCTAACATACTATCTAGAATTATTGAATATAGTAAGAACCCAGAAGATGGCACTTAAGAGAAAGAACAATGGACAAATGCTAACTATTAAATGATGAAATGGGCCAGGCGTGGTGGCTCACACCTGTAATTCCAGCACTCAGGAGGCAGAGGCAGGAAGACTGCTGTGTTTGAGGCTTGCTTGGGCTACACAGTGAGCTCAGAGCCAAGCTGAACTATAAAGCGAGAGATGCTGGCAAAAAAAAAAAAAAAAAAAAAGAGAACAAACATGGAAAATATCTGAGGAAATGTGATATTTTAAATTCCTCAAAATAAGTATGACTATTAAGAGCAAACATTGGAGGTCTGGAGAGTTTCGTATTATGTGGGTGTAGTATATAGGACAGGCATAACGAGAGCAGCATGATGGTTAACCCAGTTTAAAGCTTCTTTGCTTTACTTAAAGTAGGAATGATAAAAGTGACTTGGAATGATAAAAGTGGAATTTGTATATTATAAACCTTAGAACTACTAAAAACTTGAAACATTTACCCAAAAGATATACTAAAATGGAAGCTAGTAAACACTCTCCTAATTAAAAAGAGGTCATAAAAGATGGGTTAGGAAAACAAAACAACTTTAAAAATAATAAACTTAAGTCCAGTAACATCAGTGGTTACCCTAATAATGTGTCCTGAAAACATCTATTAAAAGATTGAGATGGTCAGATTGGATTGAGAGGGGAACCCAACTTTATACTGCTAGTAAGGAATGACCTTTAAACTTAATAAGTAGATTAAAAGCAAATAGACAAAGCAAAATAGGCTGCACAAACATTAACTAGAAACTAGAAAACTGGCATGGATATATTAGTATGGACTAATATTAAGAACAAGGAAAATTATCTTGAGAAAAGAGGTAGTTCATGGATAATTCATGAAGAAAACATACTAATTGCCTGGATGAGTATGCCTCCTCTAACAATTCCAAAACCACAAAGCAAAAACTGAAAGGAAAAATGTAAAAACCCACAATTACACCTGATAATGTCAACACTCTTCTCTCAGGTTGATACTGGGCAAAAAAAAAAAAAAAACCCTAATGATAATATAAAAGATGAGCCTGGTCAGCAACTTGCCAAATTGATGTCTATGGAACACCCCTCTTAATGAAAGCCAATAACCCTTTTCAGAGGATTAGAAACACTCAACAAAAGAGACTATGTTTTAGTTTATAAAATCACCTTATAAATTATGTTCTTTGTTCATAATGAAATTAAACTAGAATTCAATAACATAAAATACCTGGATAATTTCCAAATATTTTAAAATTAAATAACATACTTTTAAGTAACTCATAAGTTGAAGAGAATGTCCCAAGTAAAATTAGGAAATACAGTATCAGCCAAAAAAATGTATACATACTTCAGCAGTTTGTGATATTAATAAATGTCTAGAGGCTAATGGCCCCCACTTTGAAAACCTCTTATAATTGTAGAAGCCAACAAAGGTAACTTGTTTAATCTCATGATATCCCAATACATTTTATATTAAAATAATCATTCAAATTTGTTTTCCTAATGTATTCCTATCTTCTGCAAACCCTGTATTTTGAACTAAATGATAATGAAAATACAACATAACAAAATTTGTGCAATGCAGTTAAAGGCTTAGAGACAAATTTATATTATTAAAAGCTTACAAAAATAAAAATGTTTTGAAATCAGTCCTTTAACACCATCTTAGGAAGCTAGAGGAAAACCAATTAAGTTCATAATACAGTAGAAAGAAATTATAAATGTAAGAGTAGAAATTAAGTCAAAGAAAATGGATAGACAAGAGTTAAGCAATAAATGAAGTATGACAAATTCAACAACCTAAATTCCATTTTAAAAACTATAAAAGGTGGGCTGGAGATTTAACTTAGTGTTTCCAGTGCCTGCCTAGCAAGCACAAGGCCCTGAGTTTGATCCCTGGTAACCACATACAACAATACCAGGTATAGTGACTAGCCCACCAGCAATCAGTACCACACACCACAGTGCCTGGCGTGGTGGCTCTTGCCTGTAATTCTAGCACTTGGGAGGCAGAGGCAGAGGCAAGAGGATTGCTGAGTTTGAAGCTTGCTTGGGCTACATAGTGAGCTCAGGACCAATCTGAACTAAAAAGTGAGACCCTGTGTAAAACAAAACAAAACAAAAGTAATACAAAAATAACTACAAAAGTTCTACACTTACCAAAATAATTGAGTTCATGATTTAAAAACTTCTTTAAGGGCCAGAGATTTAGCTCAGTGGTTTTGGTGCCTGCCTACCAAGCATAAAGTCCTGAGTTGATCCCTGGTAATCACACACAACAGTACTGGGCGTGGTGACTCACACCCACCAGCAATCAGTACCACATACCACAGTGCCAGGCATGGTGGCTCATGCCAATAATCCCAGCACTCGGGAGGCAGAGACAGGAGGACTGCTGAGTTCGAGGCTTGCCTGGGCTACATAGTGAACTCAGGGACAGCCTGAACTACAAAGTGAGACCCTGTCTCAAAACAACAACAACAACAAAACTTCTTTAAAAAGACCCAGACTAGCCAAACTTATTTCAAAAGGAAGTAATATCAATTCTATACAATCTTGTCCAGAAAACAGAGAAGGGAACACCCTTAAACAATTTTGTGAAGCCAGTGGTTGCCATGATACAAAGAGTAGATGGATATTATAACAAAATTACAAAAAGTATTTCTCATGAACATAGACATAAAAATTCCCATAAATATTAGCAAATTAAATCCAGCAATATGTAAGGTAAGATTGGCTAACAAAATTCAACATGATAAGGAAATAATGCACAATAGGGCAGGCTTGTGTCTACCCAATGTTCCTACCATAATTTCAAGAATATTCTGTTACGATTGGGGATGTAGCTCAGGTAGTATTGTGCCTACCTTGCAAGCACAAGGGCTAGAGTTCAATCCTTAGTACCTCAAAAAAAAAAAAAAAAAAAAAAAAAGAATGTTCTTTTAACTCCACTCCTCTGCTTCTACAAACATGCTGAGGGCTGTTATACTTTGCTATAACAAGTGTAATTTGCCATATTATGAGACTAAAACTATGATCAGCTCAACAGATGGTGTAAAAAGTGTTTTATAAAGTATTCATACAGGGCCAGAGATTTAGCTTAGTGGTCCCAGCGCCTGCCTAGCAAGTGCAAGGTCCTGGTTTGATTCCCAGTAACCAAATACAACAATATCAGGTCTAGTGACTAATGCCAAACAGCAATCAATACCACATACCACAGTGCTGGGCATGGTGGCTCATGCCTTTAATCCCAGCATTTGGGAGGCAGAGGAAGGATTGTTGAGTTCCAAACTTGCCTGGGTTACATAGAGAGTTCAGGGCCAGCCTGAACTACAAAGCAAGACCCTGTCTCAAAAAAAAAAAATTCATACAACCTCTGAAAAAACAGGGAATATAGGAAAATTTGGTAAGTCATCTACAAAAAAAGCAAACTAAAAAAACCTTATCTGGTATTACACTTAACATTGAATGACTGAGTTTTATACCTAAAATCAGGAACAAGACAAAGATGTCCTCTTAAGCAATCGTAGGTGCTCCTGGAAGTCCTAGAAAGCAGCAGATTTTTCTAAAAACAGTTAAGTATGGTTGTGGAAGGTAATGGGAAAAAATGAGACTCAAGATATAGCAAGTACAAATTCTCAATGTTGAATGTGATCATGATGTGTATCTACAATGTATCAATAAACTTTAATAAAAATAAAAAGCAGTAAACAACTGCTTCAAATTTCAGATGACAAGAAAATCAATGTAAAAAAATCCCATAGATTCTATAAAAAGGTTTCAAGAAGTACTAATGAGTTTAGCAATGTCACAAGGTTAATGGTAAACCTAGAAAAACAAATTATATTTCTATATACTACCAATGAAACTTCTAAGGTGTCATTTATAGAAACAATAAAAGTTAAAACATTTAGGTGCAAATCTAATATAAACATGCAGGACCTATGTATTGAAAAGTAAGAGACACTGATAAAATTAAAGACCTCAATACAAGGAAAGATCACCATGCTGACTCCCCAAGTCACTTCACTGATTTACAATCCCAGAAAGACCTCCCTGGAAGTTTTTATAGGTATCAGTAAGATAATTCTAAAATGTATGTGGAAAGACATAGGAACTCAAATAACCAAGACAATTCTAGAACAAAACTAGAAGATTCTAACTATTTAATGTGAAGATTAAATGTACTTAAATTTGGCAGTTTGTGCTGATGAAAGGTCTAACACAGAGAATATAAAAGGTTAAGCTATAAAGCTTTGGAAGAAAGCATTAAAGAAGAATCTTTGTAACACAGGTTAGGTAAAGAGCACCTGGACATGATATCAAAATTATGATCTATAATAAAAAGAAATGGATAAATTTGACATCGTCAAAATTAAATGCTTTAATTCTCTCCATTACCCAGTCAAGAAAGTGAAAAGATAAGCCACAAACTGGAAGAAAACATTTACAACCACACATATGAGACAAGACATGTGTCAGAACACAAAGAACTTTCTAAACTGAACAGTAAAATGCCAAACAGCCTGATACTTTATGTTGAGAAAACAGCACTTTAGCAAAGATAACATACAGATGTCAAACATACAGAAGAAAAGACACTCGACATACTTATTCATGGGGAAACAAACTGATACTATGTGATTTTGGTACACACCCACTGGCAGTACAATGGCTTTGGAGCAAGAGAAAACCGAGGACCATGCCACAGGGACCATCTCACTGCTGTGGGGTGTCAGGGTTGCTGGGTCCATGTGAGAACATCTTCTGACACAGTTAAATCCTGCGATGGGATGTAGCAATCACCTTGGGTAAATGGCCCCGTGGATGAAGATCAGTGTTCATAGGAAAGCCTGATGTAAGTGCTCCCTGCAGCTCTGTCCAGAAAGCCCAGAACCGGAGGCCACCAAAAGTCCCTCTGATGGAAGTTCGTCTACACCACAGAACCTTCTCTTTGAGGGATGTAAATGGGCCTCAAAGGCACTCTGCTGAGTGACAAAGCTGCACATGGCCAGTGCCGTCCATGGGTGTGTTTCCAGAACTTTCCCTCCCCTCCCAACTGCCATCTGTTGCTTTTCTGCCGCCAGTAGGACCTGTGTCCAGGTGTGCACTGAACACAGGCCTTGGGTGGTGGCCTCACGTGGAGCCTAATGAGCCTGATGACCTAGCACTGAAAACCTGGCCTTGATTTTACCTCAAGGGCTCCAATTTTGGGTCTTAATGCTAAAGTAACAGACACTTGCCTTCAGGCTCTATGACATCTACAACACATCTGAGTTTCTTATGAATTTATGATGCCAGCCATGAACATCTCCTTTCTCAGTTTATCCTACAGAGACTTAAGACCGGGAGTAAAAGCTGTATGTGGTTGTTTGGGTTGCTTGAACTATTTTGTTGTTTGGGGATATTTTTAAACTTCACAAAGAACATATACCCCTGAAGTCTGAGAATCTCTGCCCTCAAATATGTGTAGGACCCCCCCCACCACAACCACCCACAACCTACCTGGTCCCAGTAAAAGCAAAATTCTACAGGAAACAGAGCCATGAAACCATGTGGTGGATCTGGATCTGGAATTTGTTTCTTCACTTCTGTGGGAACCATGCAACTCCAACAGAGTGGGTTGACCACAGCTTTAGCTTGGCTGAGGCACCTAATTGAGAGAGTAGGTTCCAGGGGACCCCAAGTGGAGCCTCTTCTAAAGACTTCCTCAGAGTCTCACTAGCAAGAAGTTACAGAAACATATTCATGCTACAGGGCAATGGGACATGGAAATCCAGCTGACCTACTCCTTACTCCCAGGTCCTGGCTTCCCAGGCACGAGGGAGCTGCTGGGGTATCCCGGAAAGGCTTGGCCACGGGTCAGTTGGGACCAGCATAGTACCTCTTCAGGGTCTAGGGCCCACAGGAGGGAGTTCAGGAAGACAACCCACATTGGGCACCAACTGCTGGAGACTCTTGCAGTAAGTCTCCAGTCCCAGTGGCCCACTACATGCAAAGGCTTGAAGAAAAAATACACTAAAAGATGGAACTAAGGGGGGAAGGTACGAGGACAACCAATGCCAGTGAAACCAACAAAGGCACTGTCCAGGCCCAGGCACTGACTGGGTAAAGGCAGGTTATGTGTGGTTTCCATGGAAATTAATGTAAACAAGGCTCATGAAAACACGATAAAGCATTCTCAAATTAGACAAAATATAATGGCTGTAATTAGAACACTGTCCTTCTAGTCAGAAGGTTTGTTGCAGGAATGGAATTTCGGTGTGAATTACTCTGACCTTGGCACATAGGCTTCAGCCAGACTCACTTCTCAAAACAAGCCAATTGTAGGGTTAACTCTACTGCTTGCTTTGGGCATATTCAGCATTACAGTCCTCTGCAGACACGTCCTTAGAAGGCACATCCCGGGTTTCAGAAAACGGACCAGGAAGTAGGAATATCAGGAGCACCTGCAGGACACGGGGTCTGTCCCTGGAGGCTGCACAGTGGAGGGTGGAGACAGGAAGGGCTGGAGCGTGAAGACGGAGGTGAGGAGGGTGAAGGGTGCAGGTGAGGAGGGTGAAGGCGGAGGTGAGGAGGGTGAAGGCGGAGGTGAGGAGGGTGAAGGCGGAGGTG
>PVIC010016605.1:0-33644 GCA_004025085.1 Thryonomys swinderianus | reverse complement strand
TTGTAGGATTTTAAACTTCTCTAAAGTTCTATAATGACAGGCAGCAAAATGAAATAAGACTGTGTATGACTTCTATAAGTTGTTACAAAGATTAAACGAGATTAATGAGCACAGTTCATAGCACAGTTATCTACATTCAAAGAGCTATAACTGGCTTATTAATATTACACTGCTACAATTGCAAAGACTGAAATATGTGCAGCAACATCGCTTGGAGAAGTCTCCGTAACATTCAGAAAAATGGCTCTTGTGTTAATTCACATTCAACAAGAAGCTGCACTGTACTCTTGATGATATACCCCAAGAGAAATGCTGACAAATCATGATATACAGCTGCATAACATTAGGTAATAGGAAAACCTGAAATTAGATGTTAAAAGGACAACAGTTTGGTAGTAGTGTATGGTGCCAAATCCACAATCTTTTGTAATTTAAATTCTAAGAGATTTAGTGTTTTTATTATGGATTTAAATTCCTGTGCTGTCTTACCTCCGCTAAGGGTGATTGACAAAACTCAGAATCATTTCAAAACTCCTGTGAAGATCAGTAACAAAATGCTCTGACATTCACATCTTGAATGTTCAGGAATACAACAAACACAATTACTGAAGTGTTAGCATGGATACTTGGTTTAAACAGTTGTGGTCCCCTTTAGTTGCTTATGACATATCCTATTGTGACATTTAGGAAAGATTCCAAAAAGTGACATGTCTTGGAAGACTATGTTATATCAATCTAGAGGAATGATTATGTTATATCAGAATATGTTATATCAGTGTAGAGGAATCAAAACTCAGTGTTTTACATATGTAGAACTTCGTAAAACAAAACTTGCCAAGTACATCTTGGAGCAGTTAAGAGCACTGTGTTAGTCGCTGGCTTCTATTTAATTTACTAAAATGAACATTTATCAGAAAACTTTAGCATCTATTTACTTCCAAACATTTCAAATGTGTTTATAGATATTTTAAAGTTATATATTTTAAATGCACATATTTTAATATCACCATATAAAAATGTCTAGAGAAAACAACAGAACAAAATGTCTATAATTTCATTGCACTGAACATGCCTTTCTAATGATTCGATTTTAATCAGTAACTTGGAAATAAATGCAGATAGGGCAACATTTTTAGATATAATTTGAATATCACAAATCTTATAAACATGAATATACACTGTTAATGAAAATTTTCTTAAAAGAGTTTTCATGTATTTGGTCAACATTGGATTCTGTCAAAAAAGGTCGAATCTATTTGACATTTCCTCTTGTTCTTTCCTTCTAATGATAAAAAAACAGTGCAAGAATATATGTTTACTAAGTATATTTTCAAATATAAAGAATGTATTTGCAAAACTAGAACAACGCACTTAACATATTAAAATGCTTAAGGTTTCAAATGTAAAATATTTAAAATATTTATTTCTTTTGTTCTTACCTTTGAATTTTTAAAAAAGTCTGGTAGAGCCCTGAGCTTTCTTTTAACTCCTGTGCCCATGAGCTTTAATTTAGGGACCTAACCACTAGAAACTTCTACAAAATGGAAATGACTTCATTGTTGAATCTTCTTAGTGTGTTTGATGTTCTTTGCATTCCAAATAAGGAACTCAATTAATATGCTAACATTAATAATCGATATTTAATTATTGGGTCCTCCCTTGAGTTCCATTCTCTTCAATCACCTAATAACTTCAAATTCACCATGAAAAGTTCTATTTTGGTTGCTATTCTAACCGTAAAAAATGACTGTAAATGTTGATTAAAAATTAGATTTGTTACTCTTTAGCATGTCCATGGCAGGGGTTAACTGTTCCCCCTGATTTATGCTTTAAATAAGATTTATGTAAACATAGTTGCAGAAATCTAAGCACTGACTCCTCAACAACTTAGCCTCTTTCTTGTTAATTCTTAAACACATTTCAAAGGAAATGGTTTTCTTTGGAAAAGGCAAAACCAAGTCAATCTTTTATAGCTAGCATGCTAGCACTGTTTTCCCTTTTAAATATTGAAATGGATGAGTGGTTGTAGAACTTTTAATTTAGATAGCAAATATAATGATTACTTTAATTAAAATGAGTTCTTAAATAACTATCATTTTTAAAAGCTATACTGAAGTACTTTGCAATGGAAAATGAGTATTTGATTTATGGACTAGGTTTATTTTTATATTAAAAGTGCACTTTACATTTTAAAAAAACTAACAAAAAATTCTGTACTTTAAAACCCATTAAGAATGTGCTATTTGAATTATAAAAGTTTAGCTGCTATTTGAGCTATAGTTTAGCAAGTCTATTTTTCATATTTCATAAATGTTTATTCAGATTCTTTTGTAATTAATATCCTCAAATATTTTTCAAACAGTGTTTTTAATGTAATGAGTAAAAATATTTTGGGGAATACATTGGTTGCAAATATATATACATATATATATGTGTGTGTGTGTATATATATATATATATATATATATATATCACCAAAAAAAATACATGTTTTAGTTAATAGCAAAGTACTTACCATGATAACTTTAATTAAAACTAAAAAGTAACACTATCATTATTATGGATGACTAAGAGTTCCTGCCTATATAGAATTTATTATTTTGATATTTAAATCTTGGCATTGCCAAAGACACAACAAGCAGAATCTGAACGAAAACAAAGTTTAGAAATGATATTTTTATGTTATAGAAATTTTTGTGATGTTATTATTTTATCAAAAACATTTTATACATAATCAAATTCACTTAGTAAAAATGCACTTATCAAAATTATGCACTATGTTAATCTAATCTGTTTGTGAAATTTACCCATCCATCATGACATAGTAAAAATACAAAATTTTCCACTATTGCCAAATATTTTGGACATTGTAGCAAATTTGCTTTACTTATTTTTATGTTGGACCTAAAAGTGCTTTACCTGACTAGGTGATAGAATTTTTAAAAAGAAATTAAGTCAATTATTTTAAAATGCAATTAACATTGTACGAGAAAATGTTTATCTTAAATTTCTTGATTTTCAAATACATTAAAACTTTCTAATAAAAAGTATACAAGGGATGGGTTATACATAGATAGAGCCTAGCCTGTATGAGGTCCTGGGTTTGACTCCTAATGCCACAAAAAAACAAATTTAGTAAAGTCAAATAAAAATTGAAATATAATTTGAAACTTTTACATACTTGAACTTGATTATTGGATCACCATAAGCATCAGCAGAAAGAATATCATGATCCATTAAGGAGATACTACTCCACAAACACTTTATGCATGTCGACCTTATAATAGTGTGTATACCACAGTGCTGATGACCTACTTTTAAAATCTAAGCAGTCTGAGTTGGCTAGTGAAGAAGGTTACAAGCAGTTATGAAGTGTTTAAGAGACAGAACAGAGTGCAAAGCAAAGGCAACAGAAGGATAAACGTGCAGGGGCTTTGTTTCACCTTTAAAGCTGTGACTAAAGATTATGCAGAAATAAGCAACAATATAGGCAAATTTCAAGGCCACAAACAAAACTGCTTGGAAATACTTGGGGCCATTTTTATGGTCCATCAGCATCAGCATGGTGAGAAAAGAAAATAGATATTTTCAAAATAAAATAACATTCTTATTTATGAACATAATGTAGTAGATCTAGTTAGGTTGCCATTGATAATTTCAAGAATACATATATATTTTTTGAGACAGGGTCTCGCTTTGTAGTTCAGGCTGGCACTGAGCTCACTATGTAGTCCAGGTAAGCCTCGAACTCAGCAATCCTCCTGCCTCTGCCTCCGAGTGCTGGGATTACAGGTTTGAGTCACCGCACCCGGCTATAAAAATTTTTATAAATTTAAACCAAAAAAGAAAGCTCCTTTGCAATAGAAAATACTCAAGTAAAGAAAGAAAATTTCCTCTTTATATTTACAAGAACATTATGTCACTTCTTTTAAAACTCTACAAGTATAACTGAGAAAGGAATATTTAATAAAGCAATTTGTATGAATAATATGGAAAACACAAGTTGTTAATAACAAGTAGATTAAATGAGGAATTCAATGATTAATATATTATGACTAAATGTGGCTTGCCTCAGAAATTAACAATAGCTAAATTTTCAAAATTTTCCAGATTCACTATGAGATAAAGACTTGTTCTAAAGCTAATAAAGCATTTATGTCAGTAAGACTTTCTATGGTAAAATTTCCTATTATAAACACTATTTAATTTTAATCTTAATTTTGTATTGATAATTATTTTCTCAAACAGAATTCTAAAAATTGTGTAAGTAAAATGTAGGTCAATATAAATGAAACATTCTTTTTTGCCATAATAATTGGTGAAAAGAAAATTGCCAAATAATATCAAAATTGTACCTGATAAAATTTTCAATCTATTTGCAATACGAGTCTTAGAATGTAAGGCTAATTTAGTATGATCCTGCTATGTTTTATGAAAAGATAAGGTTTAGTTTAATGGGAAAATGCTTCAAGCATTCTATAAAAGCAAGTACAATAAAGGACTGCTTCTTCCTCATTTAAATGCTAAGATATTATCACTCCACACAACTTTAAATGCACTCTTAGATATATACTAAATATCTTCTAAGTATCAGGCAATGCTAAAGTGATAATAAAGTTAGAAAAACAGGCCTGAGTCTGTAACTCATACAGTTAACATGAGTATGTAAGAGGGGCTATCACTAAAAAGTGTTTCTACTATCTCACTTGTTTGCTAGTACTATTTAGGTTATTAGAAACAGAAAGTATAAGTTCATTCTTTTTTTTTTTTTTTTTTTTTTGGGAAAGAGTCTTGCTTTGTGGTTCAGTCTGGCCCTGAGCTCACTATGTAGCCCAGGCAAGCCTCGAACTCAGTAAACCTCCTGCCTCTGCCTCCCGAGTGCTGGCATGACAGGCTTAAGCCCCCAAACTCGGCTATAAGACCTTGTTTAAGGTGAGTGGTTGCAAGCTATTTAAAAAAAAATCACTTCTAAAACATACTTTAAAAAATGGTCTCAAAAGTACTGTAACAATAGTATAAAAAGGACTGAAACTTCTACAAACTGAGCCAAATACATCTTTCTTCTTCTAACTTTGGGTGTTGAACATCCTGTCTGAGCAATGAAAAAGTAACTAGGACATAGTATATTTATGACTACAGAGAAATGTCCTAGTCATATATACAAACCCACACACACACAAACACACATATAAAGTACACTTTTATGTTAAATCTCCTATGACTTTAGTATGTAAAAACACAATAATGGCTGCTTTAAAGGATCTCCGCCAAACCATATATCATGTCTGCTCTAGAGAAGTAAGATTTCTTCAAGACTTTTTACAATCATCTTTATATATTTTTCTGTATTTTAAAACTTTCTATGGCAACTACTTAGGTGAAGAACAGGTACATGAATAACATAAACATGTGAATAGAAAGCATTATCTCAGATAAATACACTTTATTTTAGCAATGGGACTCTAACATCTGAGGTTAACTACAGTTGGTATTCTCAATTAATAAATCGTACTTCTAAAGGAAGACATTAATTTATTAACTAGAATTTTTCCCATCACAGTATCAGAGAATTGCATCACAGCAGAGGACCATAAAGTCCTCTTGGTCATAATATTATATTTGAAGAAAGACCCTGAGGTAGTTAAAATGTGTCATTTAAATTCATACTAGGAATGAGAGCCAGAGCTCAGAGAGTTTCCAGTTGGGGCCCTTTTCCCCCGATCACACTATTTCCCCCATGTTTCTGTCACTGTACCTTAGTTCCTGATGAAGGTCAAATAGTGTTGGGTTAAGCAATATTTTAAGACAGTACAGAACTTCTACCTAAACAACACTCTATTTCTACTCTTAATGGATACTTAATATTTTGCATATCACAGATTTTTTTTATGGTAAACAAAACTGGATGGTGGGTGACTAGCACTTGCCTCATATGCACCGGTCCAAAGTCTGCCTCCAAGTACTGCTCTGCCCCAAAAAAAATTTGAGAGGAAAAGGAGGAAAGGAAGGAAATGAGAAAAAGAAGGAAGAAAAGGAAAAAAGAAAAGGTAAAAAAGAGGAAAAGGTAGGAAGGAAGGAGGAAAAGAAAGGAAAGAAGTAAGTTAAAGAAAGAGAAAGTGTTTTTAAAAAAGGAAATCTTCAGGGCCAGAGAGTTAGCTCAGTGGTTCAGGCACCTGCCTCGCAAGCGCAAGGTCCTGAGTTCGATCCCCGGTAACCACATATAATGCTGGGCATGGAGACACGCCCACCAACAATCAACACCGCATACCACAATGCAGGATGTGGTGGCTCACGCCTGTCATCCCAGCACTCGGGAGGCAGAGACAGGAGGATTGCTGAGTTCGAGGCTTGCCTGGGCTCCATAGTGAGCTCAGGGCCAGCCTGAACTACAAAGCGAGACCCTGTCTCAAAAGCAAAAAAAAAAAAAAAAAAAAGGAAATCTTCAAAGAACCTGTGACCCGGGCTCAATTTGGAGTGCTCACCCATATTCAGACAGAAGGCCCAGTTACCTGAAAGTCGGTTGCTTCGTCTAACTTCACTTGTGGTAATTTAGGTGGCTGACTGATAATAAGAAGGCCTAGATTCTCCATCAGTCCTCTCAGGATAAAATGTTTTAAAACTTTTATTTCCTTTATGCCTCAAAGTTTAGTAGAGTTGGAAAAGTGACCACCCAACACAAATTAAAATCAAATGCCTGTCTACTTGGTAATTCATGGAGGCTTAAAGAGTAAGGCAAACAAAATAATGACTTTGTCAACTTGAAGGAAAAGAGAGAACACTTTGTCCCATGCAAGACAATTGCTTTTTCTTTCCATGGTAGTATTTGCAAAGATTATGCCTTACAGGTTGAGTATTCCTTTTCAGAAATGCTTATGACAGGAAGGTTTTCAGAGTTTGGATTTTTCAGTTAATGGACTATTCTCAGAGACATAATGAGATATCTTGGGGATGAGACCATGTTTAAAGACAAAATTCATTTGTTTCATACATACCTTACACACATCGCCTGAAGGTAATTTTATACAATATTTTTAGAGCACTTGTATTTTGTCAGCTTTTTGGTCAACTGAGCACAGATGAGGAATTTTCCACTGTAGTTTCATGCTGCTAGTCAAAAAGTTTCAGATTTCAAAGTATTCTGGACTCTGACTTTTTAAATAGGGAAGCCCAATTTATATTTTTAAAAACTCAATTTTATCCTAGGAAAATATATGAGGAACTATCAGATCTCTCCTACATTTGTGGTGAATTTTAGAAGGTTACAAAGATTGTAATTGGTTTCTTATCTCATATATCTATCTAAATATTTTTTTTTTGACAGGGTCTCGCTTTGTAGATCAGGCTGGCCCTAGCTTGCTGTGTAGCACAGGCAAACCTCAAACTCAGCAATCCGCCTGACTCTGCCTCCAAGTGCTGGGATTACAGGCATGAAGCCACTACACCCAGCATTGTGGTGTGTGGAATTGGTTGCTAGTGAATGTGAGTTATCATGCCTGGTATTATATGTGGTTACTGGGGATGAAACAAGGACCTTGTACTTGCTAGGCAGGCGCCTGAACCATGGAGCTAAATCTCCAGCCCTCATATGCCATTCTTAATCCCCACCTACCTTATCCCTATAAAATTATTTTGTAATTCCTTGTATATTTTGTTCAAAAATAAACATATTTCAGCTAATTAAAGTTAGTTTTTATGTTGATAGATACTATTTAGTTTTTGTAACAACTAAAAAATAAAATACTCATATTTCATTAAAAACCACTAGAAGGTAAATCAATTCACATAAAGATTAAGTGAAAAATTAGTCGTGAAAATCAACAAAGAATTTCAAATTGGAAAATGGCTGTTTATACTTCAGTAAATGCAGAACAATATTCTAAAAGGTTTATTGTTTATTTCAAACATTTCATTTTTTAATAACTCAAGGTAAAAGGACGTTATGTTATTTCTAATACTAAAAGCATTGGAGTAGTATGACATTTCGGCATTCAGAGATGACATTTTTGTAGAAAGAAAATGTAACATAGTTCATACTATCACTGCCTTATCAGATCAATGACATGAACATCTGTCAATGTTATCATTAATTTTAAGATTGTTGTGGAGAGCAGCAGAACAGGAAGTGTCGTGATGGGAACCGGACTGAGTCTCGGGCCCACCCCCCTTTACGGCTCAGCCTCTGAGGAGTGAGTCAGTCAGTGACTCTAAGCTTTACTTTCTGTCAGAGATTATGATACCTCCCCGCAGACATGGAATTGAGCCTGGAGTTACTAATAGCTAATATTGATTTCACGCTTACTGTATGCCAAGTACTCTGCTAGGATCTTTACCCTTATCAGTTAATTAAATTATCAAACTACATTAGCTACTACAATAATCACTGTTTTACAGAAAAGGGAAGAGAGGTTAAGTAGTATGACCCACGTTTCACGGCTAGTAATTGGAGAATCTGTGGTCTGAACCCAGGTAATATACCTCCAGAAATGATGCTGTGTCATTAGCCAAGCAACTGGCATAAAGGAGGTGCTCAGCAGAGGAAGGCTAATGTCCTCACTCACTATTTATTCCCTTCACAAGCCTGTGAGCTTCTTAAGAACAGAAATCTCTTGTTACTGAAATATTTTATATTCACTTACTTAACATTATGTTCACCTAAACTTGTTCCAAAATCTTTAAATATTGTTGACTGATACAAAAGTAATGGGTATAAGCTTTTTTGTCTTTTCATAGGCAGAATTTGAAGAAAATAGCAATTATTAAGGGGAATAATTTCTGTTAAATAGATTCTTAATTTTAAAACACACCTCCCCATAAAACAAGTCTATATCTCAAAGAGCTATGTGCAAGAAAAGAGCACATAGGTGAATTCACAATATAATGAATTTCATAATGTAGTTTTTTATAATGAAAATAACTTTCAGGAATATCTAAAATAATATAATAAATAATCACTTAAAAACTCAATGGATTAAGCTACCTCTTTAAAGTTAAAACATTTAATATAGCTAGCAGCAGTGACTGCTGGAGACATGTAGCTGAAAAATTGTGAACTTATCAAAGTGTGTTTTCTCTTTGATTTAAATTTCATATGGCAAGTAATATTTCAAAACCTCGACTCATCAGACACCTGAGAAAAATGCATTGTGACGTCTGTGTAATGTCCAAACACTTTGGCAGAGAAAGAAAGGAGAAGAAACCAAAACTATCCTTCAGGTGCCACCTTAGAATGCAACCTAAAGGTACCTTTTAGACAACATTATACCACACATTATTTAGAAAAGAGCACACTTTGCTAGCTTTGGCAAGTTCATCATTTCAAATAGTGCTTCTTGAAACATTGAATCAGATAAAAGAACACTCTATATGTGAAAAAGCACATATAGTATACGTTTTAAGATGACCACTTTGTAATATTGTTAAACATCATGGAGCACTTCATATTTTATTTTCTGATGAATTCATCAAATAGTAAGTAAAATAAAGGTATTGAGTAGTAGGCTTTAATGCTTTTTAACCACTGATACTTCAGGAAAATATTTGCTAGGGTTTTTCTGGAGTTGTTCAGACCTAGGAACAATGTTTATCTACTCTTCACATAGGTATAAAAGGAAAATGTTTTCATTTAAAGTGCAGAATAATACATTGGTGTCATTCAGTGATATGGAATATGTCATGAGCAGAGAGTGACACATTGATACAAGGACTGTGGGCACACTTAATTCATTTTATCCTGGAGCAAATTATTTAACCCTCCCCTCTCCAAATTTCCTCCTCAGTAAAGTAAAACATAATCATCAGTTTCTACCCGGAAGGATGATGCATTATTCATTTACAAACATCTGTGGAACAGGATTTGGGAGGGCAGGTGGCATTCAGCTGAATCAGATTCCCCCTTTCTCCAAGTCAGAGCTCTGGGTAGAGCCTTTGGAGAAAGAAGGAAGTGGGAACTTGTTTTGGTAGGATCTTCATCGGTGTTTCATCTTTTCTGACCCCTGCGACTCTGAGAAATCCACATGTCTGCTCTTCCACTCTATCAACCCAGAAAATATGTCCCTCCTAAATGGTCCCCAAATACTAGGGTCAGTTTACCTTATACAAAAGCATGGAACCTTGGGTTTACCCACTGTCTACTGAGAGTCTACTATTGAAAAAATAAAATGCACAGGAAGTAAAGAGGTTAATTTCCTTCCACTAAGGCTTTACTTGGTAGTACTAGGTAGAACTTTAAATACAAAATCTGGAAATTATGGCTTATTCATACTAGAATTCATGGCACAATTTTTAACTATCTTCCATGCTTTAAGAACACATTTGTAATGTAATAGAGACACACCATAGCTATTGAAGAAAATCATCATTCTAGTAGGGAGTGGTAAAAAGATGGTAAGCAGATGGTTACATGACTGTCAACAAATGTTTAATTTCAAAAAAATATTTTTAAAGCTAAGCATTACTATTGACAAATACAACATGCAATAGAACTAGATTCTAATCCTATTTTATCTACTGAACTAGATAATTGTTCTTCATGCTCCTTCCAACTGAAACATTTTATACATCCTATTAAAGTGTTCCTCAAGTAATCCATCTGCTTATCCTCTATCTACCTATCTATCCATCCAACTATCTTATACATCTATCTTCTAGTTATATCACTATCTTAGAGATATTTGAAAATAATGAATTATTTCTACATAACAGAATTTTCTCAGTAAATCAAGATACCAGAGTATACAGTTTTCAGTTGGTTTCCTTGTATTTGTGTTTTTCTCCAGGGATCATTACGCCCATTTTCTGTAATAAAAGAGGGGTGGCATTTGATCCATTGTCTTACCATGTATTGGTAATCCAGTTAGAAGCAAACCCAATTATGAACTGATAATGTGAAACTGCAGGATTGGACCAATAAACCCAAGTCTTTTTACATATTATGAGACCTTTAAGAATATTTGCTCCATCAAAATCTTCCTTATCAGCTTGCTAACATTTTAGAATTCATTCAAAAAATACCTACATGAATTGTAAGAGCAGGGAACTAAAGAGCTAAAATATCAGATAACTTTATGGAAACCACTAATATTTTTTTTGAGACAGGGTCTCGCTTTGTAGTTCAGGCTGACTCTGAGCTCATTATGTAGCCCAGGCAAGCCTCGAACTCAACAATCCTCCTGCCTCTGCCTCCCAAGTGCTGGGATTACGGGTGTGAGCCACCACGCCCGGCAAGAAACCACTAAATTTTAAGATAAACGATAAACGTATCTTCTTTCTAATCCAGTGGCCTTTGACTGAATCCCATTTCGAGGAAATATGTTAAGTGTGTGATATTTTACCAGCAAAAACTTACAAAGATTATAAAGTAGTCTTGATTTCTATGTCCAATATTTTCTGCCCCATAACTGTTGGCTATTTTAAACTTATAGAGTAAACCCACTGAATTCATAAAACATGACTTTCTTGTCATTGGGAAAACCACACCTGAGGCTTGCTGAAATGTATCAAATGAATGAGAAAGATGATAAACTATGCAAAAGCCAGTTTAGAATTATGTTTACTTCATTAAGGTAATTGGCACAATAAACAATCCAAACATTATTTGTTTTTCTTAATAATTCTAAATAATTTTCACAGCAGACATTTAAAAATCTAAATATAAGGAAGGTTGAAGTCGTTAAAACTTTGTATTCATCCTCTGTGAAGTTTGACAAAAATGTCAAAAATGCCAGGTCACCAGCCATCAATACCACATACCACAGTACCGGGCGTGGTGGCTCACACCTGTAATCCCAGCACTCGGGAGGCAGAGACAAGAGGATTGCTGAGTTCGAGGCTTGCCTGGGCTACATAGAGAGCTCAGAGCCAGCCTGAACTACAAAGCGAGACCCTGTCTCAAGAAAACAAAACAAAACACAACAAAAAATGTCAAAAATGTATTCTGATTCTATAATTTATTACTTCAATTTTTTCCTCATATTTCATATAACTTGTTTGTAATAATTTCAGGATAGTCTGAAACGACATTATAAATTGTTATTTCTGATTTATACATTTCCTCAAATATAACTTATATGATAAAATTTAGTTTTTTTCCTCATAAATATATATATGTATATGTGTATATATATATATATATATATATATATATACATACACACACACACACACCTCTTTGGAAACACACACACACACACACACACACCTCTTTGGAAAAGTCTTAAGGTCTAATAGCCAAGCAGGGTAAATTGAGATATTTTCCAGTGAAAAATCAATAATAGTACTTAGGACCAAGCACAGATTTACCAGTAAGTTTCTTTGATATGTTATTGCTGAAATTTATAAAACTGCACAGTGAATACCGCAGAATCTGTGGCTCAGGGAATCTTGTCGCAATTACCCATCACCTTCTACCTATGTGGATACTAGAAGGTCTTTATATTTTTTGAAGGTCAGAACGTTCATCACACTGTCAGGAAATTTACATTAGAGCTGTTAATTATATTTAGAGTGTCAGGTTTCTTGTTGGGGTCCAAGAATTTTGTTGGTCCTTTGGAATGTTCTCCTCGACAAATGATCTGTATTAGATGCTTTAAACATGATCTACATAGCCTTTTCATTAGGATTTAAAGTACAACCTATTTTTAAATCACTTTAGAAGAGGTTTAGGGTATCGTCCGGCTATGAGTTTCTCTCATTAATGACTGGATGAAATTGATAAGAACATAATTTGATATACATATAAGCATTATCAAAGAGCCCTAAATTAAATGTGAAACTAGAGTAGAAAAATGACAGAAAGGGTGAGGGCTACTGTTATTATTGTCCTACGTAAGTTTAATAAACTAAGAAAAAGATGGTAGCTATTTCTTCTACTTACCTTGACCAGAGCTGAAGTTACTAGTATCAACTAAAGTCTGAAAAGGAAATAGTCATTTTCTTCAAGAAGTTTAAAAAGCAAGCCTCATTGTCTCTTTAAAATTTGGCTTGAGATAATACAAAGAGACAAGAGGAATGTCTTCTTGGGTAACAAATAATTCAAACATTCTAATATCTGAACTGAGTGAATATACAGTAGAAAAAATAAATTTCAGCCTCGGTAAGACTTTTCTTGTGAGGCACCAGTCACAACTGGAAGGCTTGCTCATCATGTTTTATTCACTCCCACAGAGTGCCAAACATAGAGACAATTTTACTCTGTGAGTATAGAATCTACTGCCTCAGCAACCAGAAGTTCACTTCTCCCTCCCTCTTTCTCTGTCTCTCTCTCTTTCTGTGTCTCTATCTCTCCCTCCCTCTCCCTCTCCCTCTCCCTCTCTCTCTCTCTGTCTCTCTCTCTCTCAGCAATTCAGAAGTTCTTCAAAATATCCTGAAGCTCAACAAAAAAATATTACTAACTTTTAAAATATTTTACAAATTGTATGGGAAAGCAGCACTGACATGTTAATTCATTCACCAAGTAGTGCATGAAAGGGTCTTGTGAAGGTTAGAGAGTCAGGCTCACAAAACAGCGTCAAACCCAACAGATAAATTCCCAGTTCATATTGAGGCCATTTTCTAGTGAAATGAATTTAAGATTAAGATTAGTAAGTAATACTTATTGCATGAAAAAATGGATGCTTTCAATAATATACAAAATTAGTAAGTAAATTTTAACTTGATAAAGCTGATAGTCTCTATCAGTAACCACGCAAATCACTGTAGAGAGGTTAAATGTTAACTTTCAAGATAAAATATTTCAGTGAATTTGCATCTGGGCAAAAAACAGCAACTCAAATATGATAAAAATATAAGTTATCCAAACTTAGGGGGTGCTTAGTTTACACAGTAACCCACTCAGCTTCATCTGATGTTAAAACAGATAAGGATACAATTTTTGTTT
This sequence comes from Thryonomys swinderianus, assembly GCA_004025085.1. Taxonomy (NCBI): domain Eukaryota; kingdom Metazoa; phylum Chordata; class Mammalia; order Rodentia; family Thryonomyidae; genus Thryonomys; species Thryonomys swinderianus. The sequence goes on along the minus strand of PVIC010016605.1, from coordinate 19,771 downwards.
TGATATGGTATATTATTAAAAAAAAATGTTTCTTTCAGTTTTCCTTGGTCAAAATTCACAGCAAGCCAAATCCACAGTTAATCAAATTCTGTGTAAAGAGACATGCTTTGACATGGGAATCAAATAGTTTTGTTCCAGACTCAATTCTCCTACCACTTTCACTTGTTAAAATTAGATTAGTTAACTTTTTCAGTTGTAGGTGTCACTTGAAACATTTAGAAATTACCTCTGGTAGAATCAGTGCCCTAAAAAAGGGCACCCCAGACTGTGCCAGATGGAAAATGGCCTCCTATCCTTGCATGCACCAAAGGGCAGCCTATCCCTAACCTCCCACCCAGGGCAAGCCAATCCCAATCAGCCACAATGCTGCTCCAACCCCAAGATACCATAAGAACCCCACCACACTTCCCTCAGGTCCCTCTCGCCATTGTTCAAGATAGCCCTGCAGCTTTCACCTCCATTAAAGCCTTGCAACTGATGTTCCTATTTTGGCTAGTTTTTCTTTCAACAGGTTGGTATAATTATCTTTGAAATGACATAAAAATTTCAGATGAGGAGTACTTATTCTTTAAAATTGCACGCATTCTACACTACTTCCCGCTTTCTTCCCACTGCATCCAAAGCCACAAGCAAACACTGAATAGTTATTTTCTCATATTTTTATACTTTGCTGCAGCAGGAAATAATGGAGGTTTAAGTATATACTAAAGTGTGGTAGGAAAACACTCTGCAGAAGTTAGAAACTCAACATAAGAATACAAATGACGATTATCTCAAATAGTGAAATTTGAGTTTCAGTGTTCAGCTTCTCTGTAGGTTGAAACTCAGATAACCAGTGTCTGCTTGAGGCAATAGTTGCAGTGCCTTTTGCTCAATTCATTGTGCATTGATAGATACCATGATGGAAAGAAAAGCTTTTCAATGTCTTGAAATACTTTTATAATACAGATTCTTTTAAAATGCACATGGTCTTGTAAGCAGAGACTTGTCTACATTTCCTGTTTTACAGCCCATTTGTCCTTCTTTTATAACTACTACGACAGTACTTTATAGATAAACATTATTTTAAGTTAATTGAAATGTTATTCTAAATTATATGTATGAATTCACTCAGGCTTTTACTAAGATCTCTAGAAACATCTTTTTGCCTGTAACAAATAAGATAACTGTAGTTTGAGCCTGCAAGGTGATAAATTAAAATTTAAAATGGCATATTCATGGTTTTCCTTTTCTTATCATTTTTATGTTCTGTTTGGGGAAAAAAGAAGAAAATCATCTGTTCAATATACAATTTAAAAATTATTCAGCCCATTGTGTAAATATGTAAAAGGGATTCAAAAGTTCCAAAAGAGATATTAACATCTATTTTGTGAATATATTTTATAGGATTTTCATAACACACATTATATTGTTTTTTTCAAAAATGAATATCATGTTCCCCTATAGATCAATATAGAGCCTTTAGATCAATTTAGCAAGTAATTATATATTCAACATTCCTTTCCCCATGTGATCATTATCATTTTGTTGATAGTCTTAGAAAAACCAAACCAGAAATAATCATTTTGGCTTCAAGTTCTGTGAAATGCTGTTCTGTTCTAACTTTTGATACCCCCAGTGGGAGTGTACATCATTGTGTGAGTGTAGAAAAATTATGATACCTGGACAGTGATGAGGATATGAAAATTTTTCTTTTTTCAGCAATAGGAAGTTGAATTTGAAAAGACTGGATTTTTTCATAAATTATAATAGCACTTTAAAATGTGAAATTACAAAGTCAATTAAATTTATGTTGCCTGGAAGGAGTTGTTTAAAGAAAATTCAATGAAGCCATAATTTCTTTTTCCTAGTTTATATTATTCCATTGGTGAGAGTGTATAATTAGGATTTTGAACATTTTTCTTCAAAACGTAGCTATAAAATCCTCTGACTTGGATTCAGTATAAGGTCAGTCAATGATAATTAGTAATCAATACATGATTGTAATTATATTGCAATTATTAGTGCCATATTATTGACAACAAAAATAGCTACAGTGATTTATTAGCATTACTCTTTCAAATAGTAATCTATGCCTTTCAATACCATTATAAGACAGAGATCATTATAAAATCGTCATAATAGCTGAGATTGGATATGCTGGACAGCATAAAATTAGGGACATACAAAATATTCTAGTATCTTTAATAACCCAGGCTGTCACTGTTATAGATTTATGTTACACGTTTATCTTAAACATTCAAATGTATGTCTCTACCCTAAGGAGGATATCTGGTTGCCAGTCCTAGCTGGGACAGGCAGTAACTCAGGGGCCACATCTTTGCAACCATTGCATAGGCTCAGACAAATCCACACGTGATACAGAATCACCCACACCTTTTTCACCTACATCACAGTGAGAAATAAGGTCTGTGAAAATAATACCTACATGGTGATACTTGCTTTGTTTTTGTTTTATTTTACTTTGATGTTTCATTTCTATTTTTATTAGTACATGTTTGCCCTACATAATGAGTACATTCATCATGAAGTTCTGGTGCACTTATAAAACATAGGTGAATTATTTTTTTTCATCTGCTTCCACTCACCTCCTGCCTTCTTCCCTTCATCCTCTGGACTTTTTTCCTTTTACAAACAGGAGACTGATCTTTTTCAAAAAGAGAAAATTTGTCTCCTAATTTCCATAGGTCTACTGATTTATAATCATTCTGTTTGAAATTCATTTTCAAGGTTCAACGGATGCCTACCCTATCTTACCTTCTTTTAAGGAAACATCCAGTATTGAGGGATTTTGAATTATGTTTCATTAAATATTAAAAACATTGAGGTTTCGCCAGGCGTGCTGGCTCACGCCTGTAATCCCAGCGCTCGGGAGGCAGAGACAGGAGGATTGCTGAGTTCGAGGCTTGCCTGGGCTACATAGTGAGCTCAGGACCAGCCTGAACTACAAAGTGAGACCCTGTCTCAAAAAAAAAAAAAACGTTGAGGTTTCTGTATGTATTGTATTAAAATACAACTTAGACATTTCTTGGAGATAGAGATGGCATTTGAGAGGGGTATGTGTGTGAGAGAGAGAGAGAGAGAGACAGAGAGGGAGAGAGTTTAGAGAATGTATATTTGAAATAGTCAATGTACTGTATTTAACATATTGTTCAATATATGATTTGGCACTATGAAATGAATATCTCTATGACCAATTGATTATGATAATACAATATGTTTTCAAGAAAGTATTTAGCCTTTTCTCACAATTTAAATTATTACAGAGGAACATTTTAGCAACAGAAATGTTATCCACTATCAGCTGGAAAGTTAAAAGATCTTTTGAGAAGTTTCTCCTCTTTCTGACCTTGTATATTAACTCTAAATACTAAATATATCTCATAGGCTACATGAGGAAGCAATAGCCACATCTGGAAGTGAAGGAGACATTTTTAAATAAAGTGTAAAAGCAAAATAATGCAATTATGTTAAAGTACTTTCATTCATCAAGCTGAGTCAACTACAAAATCATAATCAGTTTATAGAAAAAGACAAGCATAATAGGGAAATATTGTATCATCTTGAGGAATATTTCCTTCTGAGATCCATTTATGAGGGTTACTAGTTGTAGTACAGTTTGGGCAATTGCGTATGGCCAGAATTAGAGAGCCCAGTAGGGTCAGTAAAGGCAAAACAATGGAGTGCATTGCAGGTCTGTGGCTTATGTGATGGACAGCAAGGAAGTGTACAATTTCTGCGAAGTCCCCTTTGCTACATCCTCGCTCAGTTTCACAGATATTCTCCCCATCCTTGATATGTATCCAATAGTGATGAATATAATTTAGCACAGTAAAAGGAGACAACAGTTTTAACTTCAACAGCAGCGAATCTGATCATCAGTGATACCCTCTATTAACTTTCTAAAAATATGTTAAGTTTCTGACATCAAGCAGTTTCTTTACTCAATTTCATATGATGCAGGAGTGAAATGAGATATTGTATATAAAGTTTGTACCATGATTTTTGGAGGAGTTAGTCTTTCCATTGTCATTACTATAGAACTCAGAAGAATTTCACATGAATTGTAAATGTGAAAACTTGCAAAATGCTGCCTGAATAATGAAGGAAAAAAAAACATTTGTTTCCTAGAGTATAACTCAATATTATAAAAATTCAGTTCTTCTTTAAGTAAGTACTGAATGGCATCCAGTAAAAGCAGAGCAAACATTAAACTAGGGGCCAGGGATTCAGCTCAAGTGTTACTGTGCCTACCTTGCAAGCACAAGGCTCGAGTTCGATCCCGTACCATAAAAAAACAAAAACAAAACATTAAAACTAGATGACCTAACTGTCAAATGTATATAATAAAATAATATATGGAAAAGATGACAACTTTTCCAAAAAATAAAATGATAAAAAAGAGGGAGCTGATATTTCCAAAATCAAAATATATAATGCTGCATTAATTTAATACATTTAAAATGGGCATATGAATATTTAAACAATCTAAAAGGTAAGGACAGAAGCCCAATTATATAACATTTGTGAAAATAATTCATAATGGAATACAATGTTAACATTTTAAATTAGTGGCAAACAGATTAATTAGTAAATAACATCATGAGAACTATTTAAAAATGCTTAATGCTAGTGAGAAAGGCTTAATTCTTATTTCCTATATATCAGAGTAAACATAATTCCCTACATAGAGAAATAAATCTTAGAATGAATATGTTTAGTTAAAAATAAATAACAAAAGAGGTTATCTTCAGAAATAGTCTCAGACAATTTGAAAGACTTATATGGATCTTCTGAAGCTAAATATAGAATGCTGAGATCATAAAAAACAAACATATGATTGATTATCTGAAAAATTAAATTCCTAGATGAGAAAATCCACTATAAAAAGTAAAAGGTAAACTGTCAATACTTGTAGCATATGTAGATATAGGAATAAAAATCAATATTATTTAGTAAGGAAAGTTCTTATTTTCTAAAATAACCTGAAATGCAATTTTAAAACCAACTAAAACTAAGAATGAACAGTCTGAAGAAGAATAAAAAATCTTATTAAATGGTACATCACTAAACAACATCCTTAAAATTAAGGAAGTGCAAGTTAAGTTGAGGTCTTCATACCTAATCAAAAGATGGGTAGCCTATGGTTTCAAGATACACACTGGAAAGGGTTGGGGAATTTGGGACTCTCTAACATAAAAGTGTGCAAATTGGTTCAATTCTTTTGCAAATGATATGACAATATATTTGCAAGTTTTAAATAAGCATATCCTGAAATTTCGTAAGCCAATTTATAAAGGTTTATCATACACATGGTAGTTTGTATATAAACATAAATATATATAAATTATAACTGCAATATACAAAAAAAGCTTCATAATTCACTACTTTGTAATAATATAAAATCACCTAAAAGTTCCACACTCATGTGGAAAGAAGAAATGGATTGAATTTAATGTACTCTGTTTATGCTGATTAGGAAAATTAGATCTCCACTCTAAGTTCACTGGGAAAGATTTAATAGCTCTACTTGTGAACAAAATTTCTGGACATAGTAAGAAACCACTCATATTTGCCACTTGAGATGAAGACCACAAATGTGGAGTGTAACAGGAAACTAATTTTTCTCATGTCTTTTTTCTAATTTGTATTATTTGTTTATTATTTACATGATAAACAATGTTTATTAAATTTAAAATCATTGAATGTAACAATATATTTTAATGTAGGATGCAGGTAATTTTACTTTCCTAATAAAGTTAAACAGAAAAGAGAATGCTAGTTTTGATAATTAATGGTGGCATTTTATATCTTGTATAGTATTCTTGTTTTTTGAAGGGAAGTACTTCATTTTTTTTTCTTTTAGTGGTTATATAAACTTTTTAGAAACCATCAACCCCAAATAAGAGACGCTTTTCTTCAGGAATTTTTGTTCAAGATTTGGTGTAACTAAAGAATGGCATACAAAATACAAAATAACAATCCTGTATTTCTGTAAGAAAATCAGGGAAGAATGAGAAGTAAAACATACTTCCCCTTCTTCTCGCTGTGTGATAGTTTTTTCTCTTTTTCCCTCCATTCAAGGGAAACTTTCAGTATTAGTAACATATTACATATCTATATAGATCTATATAGATATATATCTGAAAAAAATAGGAGAACATTTGTGCTTTGTCAGGACTGTCTTAAGAATAAGGTAAAACCTAGACATATCTATACAAAAAGTATTAATAATCAAAAACAATCTAACTTTAATTCTTAGGTATGTAAGAAAAACAACAAAGGAAGAAAATGGAAATATTATACTCAGACTACGCATATGTCAGTTTTGCATTTTAACCAATAGTGTACAGGAGTAAAATCCAGTTTCAGGTCACAATATAAAGTTTAAAACACTTCCAATTGAATTTTCTAACGGAGACGAAGTGGGCTAAACAGCTATGCAATGCAGATGATGGCCATAAGAAAGGAAACATTTCTCTGTTCCACTCAACATTTTTTTGATATTTTCTTTGTGAGACAGGGTCTCACTCTGTAGTTCAGGCTGGCCCTGAGCTCACTATGTAAGCCAGGCAAGCCTCGAACTCAGCAATCTTCCTGCTTCTGCCTCCTGAGTGCTGGACAGGCGTGCGCCACCATGCCTGGCCCATTCAATAGTTTTTAAAACATTTTTTTTAATTTAACTTTCCATAAAATACTTACTGTTTTCCCCTGTGAAGTTTTATCAGACAACTTACACTACTTTAGACAATGGCACCACCAAGAACCACAGCCGGGGCATCAGAGGACAGAGTTCAGTGCCCCAGTGGCCCTCAGGGCCTCTGCAGCTGCTGTGGGGACAGAGCTTGAGAACTGCAGGAGCCATTGTTCACCTTCATCCACTCTGCCCTGTCACTGCCCTGATGAAAACTTGCCCTTTGAAATATGTTTCTTCAAAAGTTTCATACCTCTCACCTCCTCTTTAAATAGAAAATGCTAGGAAGTTAGAGAGCCTGTTCACTTAAAAAAATAACTATGTAATAAATAGGTTACAGGTATCTTTTCTCTGGTATGAGAAACTAAAGATGTAAATGAGCTCTAGAATATATGGTTGTTAATGTGAAATAGAAAATAATGAAAGAGAAATGGGGTGTAGGGGTAAGTAACAAGGGGAAGAAAAAATATGATGGTAATAAAAAAGGGAAACAAGGGCCAGAGATTTAGCTCAGTGGTTGTGCCGCCTGCCTAGCAAGCGCAGGGTCCTGAGTTTGATCCTGGTAACCACATACAATGCTGGGAATGGTGACTCACGCCCAACAGCAATCAATAGCACATACCACAGTGCAGGGAGTGGTGGCTCACACCTGTAATCCCAACACTCGGGAGGCAGAGACAGGAGGATTGCTGAGTTCGAGGCTTGCCTGGGCTACATAGTGACTCAGGGCCAGCCTGAACTACAAAGCGAGACCCTGTCTCAAAAAAAAAAAAAAAAAAAAAGGGAAACAAAGCTTACGTATATATGAGACAGGGGGTTGTAGCTTGGGCAGGGGAATGGGAAAAAAATCAGAATTGTGTCATATCCTGGTACAAATTCTCAATATTGTGTGTGATCATGATGTGTATATATAATGCACCAATAAAGATTTAAATTAAAAAATAAATAACTGTGTATGGATAGCTAACACATTTCTAAATGGCTATTTTCCCCTGGGTATTTGGGGCATTTCAAAATGTTAGTTCTAAAAGGGAGATGTTAGTGTTAACCCAGTTGCAAGTAATAGCCTGATAAGAATAAACAAAACTATCTGTCTACTATTATTAAGAAGGCTAGAAACTGAGAATATTACTGATTGAGGTTTCTGTGCTGGTCTCCTTTGGAAGTACTAAACTTCAGTCCTCAATTGGAACTTAGAGTAAATATTTTATTTTGGAATACAAATGATTCATGTGCGACCTCCAGAGCATTTGGTCTAATTACTTACACTTATGTACAGTATATGCAAATGGCAATTGGTAATTAGCATTATTTTTGTATGCAATGTATAAAACATATGAATAACACGAGCATAAAACATTTTGGGTCTGGAAATTTATAGTTTATTATTTTCTAAATTGTAAAAAGCCAAATACTATCATAGAAAAATTTTAAAAATAACTATTTAATTTAATAGATACCTTGAATTTGCTCAATATTTTCTTCCACCTGTGTGGTGTCATCATAGCTTAAAAAGCATTAAAGCAACCATGTGTTCTACATAAATGTGAAATGCCAATCTAGTTTGTTGCAAAGGACATAGAAGTGAAAGTCATATTTTCAGAAGACACATTTCATAAATAACTTGCCTGTTGTGCACTGAAATGGATGCTGTAGGGATATCAGACCACTAGCCTATTGTTCATTATAGACCCCTTTTGTCATTTTGATGGTGCAGATTCAAGTATGGCAATCTCCTCTTCTCTCTCTGCTTCACTGGCTACACGACTTCCCTTGGCTAAATCCATATTGAAACAAACACTTGAACAGCGTAAGTTATGACAGCCAGAGACTGGAATAGGAATCTTAAAAACTGGCCTCTGAAATTAGAGAAGTATAAATCTCGGTGAATACAAGTTAGGCTGTATACATAACTTCACGTAATCAATAGGTATGCCCTTACCATGCTCAGATAAATCCAAGTAAATATAACTGAAATGCACAGAAACCTATTAATAAGTTGACTAAATATAAAGGCTGTTAATAAATCACACACCTGGCCCCATTAGTTCTATGATCTACTGAAACACACCTGGTAAATATTCCAGGAACTCAATGGGCCACCTTGGAATCAATTAGCTCCTTAATGTAGATAAGAAAACCTCATAATTAATTTCTTAAACATTACAGATATGAGTATGATTAAGGCTAAATATTAAATAAGAAGAGCTTAATATTAACTGTTTGAATAATAAAGGGAAGAAACATGAATGGAGGAAGACTGAGAAAAATCAGATTAACCCTACTCAAGAATAGATGCTGATAAAAGGCACAAATTTTCAATTATAAGGTGAATAAGTCCTGGAAATCTTATGTAAAACATTCTGACTATGGTTAAAAATATTGTTTACTTGAAATTTAATAAAGTAATAAATTTTGCTTTCTCTACATATGCACTAGAGAAGACATTAAATATAGTTCATGGTGGCCTACTTTGTGATAATCTGTACTCAATACACTTGCTTACCAAATTATCATGTTATATGCCTTAAATATATGTATCTTTTTATTTGCCAATTCTTTTATGATGAAGAGATTTCTACTTGTGATATATATGTACATATATATTCTTCCTCTCCAGCCTGACTTCTCCAAACTCCAGATTTAGGCCTCTAATTACACTTGTTTTTGCAATGGTAATATAGACTTCCATACCTGACATACATTTTAATTTTTACACATTGAAAATTAGTGGGTTTTGAACTACCACAAAATCAATCCTCTTGTCGTTCTTCTTCTTAGAATATGAGTTATCCTTCTCACAGTACCTAAGACAGAAACTTTTAACCTTTCTAGACTAATCTAAGGGAACTTTCATTTCCTGTAAACGTTACTCTCCAGGCACCCAGAACACAACCACGTTTCGTTGCCTCTGCACTTAACCAACCTCATCCAAATGCCCATCATATTGGGCTTGGGTTATTTGCAGTAGCCTGTGCCCTGTCCTATTCCAGTGAGTATCAATGCAGAAAGCCAAGAGACTATTGTTTGAAAATAAGTTAAGATACGTAATAATTGCTGAAAACTCTAATACCTTTCCCTATCACTCGGAAAGAAGACAAAAACAAATTCTGTCCAGTGTCAACTCTATTCCCATTCACCATGGTCTATCATACCTCAATCTACAGGTCAAGTTGCAGCTATTAAGGTATACCTGTCCTTTCCCTGCTCAATTCCTTTCCATTGCCATTTGCCTGGATCACTCTTCATCTCCATTACCCATCTTAGGTCCCCATCTACCATCCATGATGGTTTCCTCCTCCACACATTTCACTGTCAGACATATTCTACATTTTACTCACTTGTCAATTACCTTTCTCTTCTCACTAAAACAATGTGATACAATAGGGAAGGAATTTTTGAATCTTCTCTTCCTGATGACTGTAGAACTTGGCACAGTACCTGCCATATGTTGACCAACTCTTACTGTCCAGGGCAGGTACTATTTATTGACCTTTCTTATGTACAAAGGGGCCTCTGCTTCTGCATATGAACTTACAGCCTAGACTTTCTATCTCTGGTTTACAAAAAAATTTATAAAATAGTAAACTCATGAAAAACAGTACTATTCACATTATGCAAAGAAGTATATGATATTAAAACCAATAAATATCTATATAAGTATCTATTTGGATATGACAGCAGCTCAAATTATGTCATTATATAATAAAACAATTTTAAATTATATAAATGAAATAATCATTCAAAAAATCCAGAATTTTGAGAATTATACAGCACCCTTAAATTTTTTCTTCAAGCATGCAAAATATTAATTTGTTATAATAGTTCATTTTATCACTTAACTTGATGATGCTAAGTGATGCCCAAATAAGTAATAGAAAGTCCTATTTCTGGCTGTATCTGGGATAAGTTTCTGAACAAGATGAGCTTCCGAATCAGAGAAGATCTTCCCTCACTGGTATCCATAGGCATCAGCCAACCTGTTGAAGGCCTGGACCAAACAAAAGGGCCCAAAAGTACTCTCCAGCTCTTTTCCATCCTGTGCTCAACATCCGAGCTCCTGACCTCAGCTATCAGAATCATACCGAATTATGCCACCAGCACTACTGACTCTCCAGGTCACCAATAGCAGACGGCAGGACGGCTCAGCCTCCCACCGTCCTGAGTGGGTTCCCACGAAATTCTCCTCATTGTCATGCATGCACCCCTCTGTGTTTCATAGCTCCAAGTGCTTGCTCCAAACAAATCGAAGTTGCCTACAGCCTGGTGCTTAACTTCAGCTCTTAAGGTCATGAGGTGCTTAGTGTTTTCTGTATGTACTGACCCTAAAGTGATTGATCACATGACTCATATTCACTCTTTCGAACCCAGCTCACCACCTTCTCCCCCAAACAATTTCCACACAGATGTTCCCTGCATGCTTCTAAAATAACAGAAGCAGCTGGGGGCTCTAAATATGAAAGGCAAGTGATGGAGAAAAGGCAGAGGGAAGAGAGGCAAAATAGATGTAAAAAGAACCAAGAAGCGTTATGAATATGTATTAACTCCCCATGAAGAATGTTAATGTATACACTGCAAACATACATTAAGAAAATAAACACAATGTACATATGCATCCTAAGGTTATTTATCTCTCTTTGCTACAGTTCCTACATCACCCTTCAGATTTTACATAATTGGATTTCACCTTCATCTCCAGTTTACCCCTGCCACTCCACTCTTTTTGTTTGTTTGTTTTTTGTGGTTTTTTTGTTGTTTGTTGAGACAGGGTCTCGATTTGTAGTTCAGGCTGGCTCTGAGCTCACTATGTAGCCCAGGCAAGCCCCGAACTCAGCAATCCTCCTGCCTCTGCCTCCCGAGTGCTGGGATGACAGGTGTGAGCCACCACGCCCAGCACTATGGTATGTGGTATTGATGGCTGGTGTGTGTGAGTCTCCACGCCCAGCATTGTATGTGGTTTCTGGGGATCGAACTCAGGACCTTGCGCTTGCGAGGCAGGTGCCGGAACCACTGAGTTAACCCTCCGGCCCTGCCACTCCACTCTTGATACACTAACGTCAGTGCTACAGTACTAACTTGCCTTTTTTAGCCTAACAACTTACGAAAAAAAGGAATTTGATCCCTTAAGGCAATATGTCAAAATCAGACCTGGGAATAGCTGGCTCTTTACATGTCATCAGTGCCCCTTCTTAGGGTAATCTTTTCTCATCGTCTAATCTAAGGTAGGTTTTCTAGCACCATACATTTGATTTTTTTCACAAGAAATTTATTTCTGGTACAAATTTTCTTGTTATTTCCACATGCCTGGGTGAAGTAAACATCAGATATTTCATGTTTGCTATGTCCTGAATGAGTGTTACAAAATTTGGCATCTAATACATGAAGAATAAATACTTGTTCAGAACACATTATATTTATTTTTTTAGAAAAATAACCAGAACTTTCCTTCAGAACAGAAGGACTGTGTCCCACTCTTCTTTGTATCTAATATCAACACTAAAGTTTCATTGTTTTCAAAACACTCAAATCTTGGGAGGCAGAGACAGGAGGATTGCTGAGTTCGCGGCAGCTTGCCTGAGCACCATAGTGAGCTCAGGGCCAGCCTGAACTACAACGCGAGACCCTGTCTCAAAAAGCAAAAAAAAAAAAAAAACACTGCAAATCATTTCAAAAAATAAATTTCAGTTAGCAGTTCAAAATGAACCTATGAGAAAGCAGACGCAGTAAGTTTAATGCTTCTGTTTATGACTGACTGACTAAGGTACCTTGGCTAAAACAATGAAGTTTGCAGCATACTCGTTTTCTTCCTGGCATGTCCCAGTCCTCTTACAGTACGTGGAACAGTACTGCTTGTTCTGGCTGAAGCTGTGGATTACTCTGGCCTTGCCAGGGAGAAAGCAATGCTACAATCTTGACACTGATCTTTCTCTGCTTCTGAAAATGAGGTATGGGATGGCAAAGATGCAAGGTGGCGATCAAGATGGTCTGACTTAGGGACATGTCACACGGAGGACAACCTAACAAGATGGTGTTCTGAATTTCCAGAATTTCAGCGAAAAAGAAATATTCATGTCATAGTTAGCCACTGATATTTTGAGTTTATTGCAGCAGAACGTAACCTATCCTGACTAATGAAAAAATTCTCCTCTTCCATATACATTTGCACACAACACATACATAACTTGTACAGTTAATGTGTTTAAAATATTGTGTACCAATCAATTCTCTATTAATATATATCATAATATATTGCAGATATTATTACTATATTATAGTAATTAGATTATATAGATTATACTAATTAGTTTATTATTAGTATTACTCTTACAACATAGTTGAGACTAGTTAACCTTACAAAGAAAAAAAGCTTACTTATCTCATTATTCTAGAAAATCCGGCAGTTGGAGCAGCACTTCAGCTCTGCTGATGATCTCAGAGCTACAGCATGTGCAGGAGAAAACGATGATTCAGCCAGATAGGAAGGCACAGAATAATCGGGGTTCAGCTGCCTGATATATATAATTTTGATATATATAATTTTTATATAACTTGCCTTTGTGAGAATTAACTCAGGATCCAGGAAAAGTGCCCCAGTCTCTTCCAGAAGCAGCACTCCAGCAGGTGCTACCCATGTCCACTCAGGCTCCACCTCCTGGAGGTCTGACCACTTCTCACCTGGCCATTTTACCTACCAAGCCTCCAACATACGAACACACTGAAGAGGTGGCGCATCCAAATCTGAGTACCATGTATATTTGGGATTTAGGTACAGTTATTAAGAAAAAGTGGAGATATAATTTCAATGTATCATCTTTTATCCACCATAGGGAAGGAGAAGTTCAAGCCTGGCTGGGTTAAGTGCGCTGCACGTACATCTCCTAGCATGCTATGAGAGCCCAGAAGGAAGATGGGAGATTGAGCATACTCACTCCCCTGCATAGAGACCTACCTACAGCTGGTGGGGTGACTCCTGCTTCCCCAAAGTCATGACTCCTTCAGCCCTCCATATTAGGTAGAACCAATCAGAGCTAACCATATTAGATCAACCAGTCAGATATAAGCACATTGTCCATGTACACTTGTAGCCACACCCTCTCTGTTCCCTGTATAAGTGTGTAACCCTCACTAAAAGTGGAAGAGTTCTTTGAAACCTGCTCGTACTCAGCGTGGTTGACCCTGTGCCTCAGCCTCCCGGTCCAGGCCTCTGAAACGTGCTCCGTGGTGATTGCATCGGACCACAACTCCATAGGCTTATTGTAAAAACCCGAGTCACACTTTAGGATTAGATCATCTTAGCTATATGGAAAGGCCATAACTGTGTTGCAAAATATTCATTAATGCTTCACCTGGGGAACCCCAAGCTTTTTAAGATCTGATATGAAAGATAAAAATTAGCACTGGAGCGATTTCAGTTTTACAGTTTCTCAGATTGTAGATCTAATCCTCTTAGATCTACTTCACCTTAGTGGAAATCAGCTTTTCAAACACCACGTAAATAAAGATTGGGTTAAATAATGATGATGAATATCCAACTAATTTGGCAGGGAGCTTCTTGAGCTTTCAAAAACATGGTAAAACATTAATTCTTTCCCACTAAGAAAAGCTATATATTAGGAAAACAGAATCAAAGGAAAAACTTTAAACAAGATGTTTTACCAACACCAGGCACTTCAAAAACAGTAAAGTGGAACAAAACAAAGTTGAAATAAAATAAAATGGCACATTCTTTAGATGTTCTGCTCAACCATGAGGCATAAAAAAATGTTAATTTTTATTGTCATTTAAAAATAGCTTGAAATTTTGTTTTTAAAAATCAAATTTAATCATGCCATCAACATGTTTAAACAAGCAAGTAAGATAAACATATATCTTGCTAAAATGCATTTCCAATCTGTTTCAATAGTGTCATATCCTGGAATGTATAAAAATATAATTGTAGCCGGATGTGGTGGCTCACGCCTGTAATCCCAGCACTCGGGAGGCAAAGACAGGAGCATTGCTGAGTTTGAGGCTTGCCTGGGCACCATAGTGAGCTCAGGGCCAGCCTGAACTACAAAGCGAGATCCTGTCTCAAAAGCAAAAAAAAAAAAAAAAAAATATATATATATATATATATATATATATATATATATATATATAAAATTGTAATTCTTAAGAAGTGATGAAGAATGAAGAATATTTTTAAATGACAGTTTTAATTTCTCCACTTGTCTTTTGAATGGCAGTTATATGTGTTTTTTTCTGGGGTAAAACTTATGGAAGTCTAAGCGGCTTTTGCCAGGCCATTATATGGCTTCCAAATTACTGGATTCTTTTTGTTTGTTTGTTTTTGTTTTTGTTTTTGAGACAGGGTCTCACTTTTGTAGTTCTGGCTGGCCCTGAGCTCACTATGTAGCCCAGGCAAGCCTCAAACTCAGCATTCCTCCTGCCTCTGCCTCCCAAGTGCTGGGATGACAGGTTTGAGCCACCAAACCTGGCATTTGTGGTATGTGGTACTGATTGCTGGTGGGTGTGGCCACCACACCCAGTATTGTGTATGTGGTTACAGGGGATTGAACCAGGAACCTTGCACTTGCTAGGCAGGCTCTAGAACCACTGAGCTAAATCTCTGGCTCCTGAATTACTGGATTTTTAAAAATAGTCACAAAGCTGAAAAAATGCATGTGAAGTATCTAATTTACCATAAGAAAATCATGGTATTCCATGTTAGTCAATGAAATATATATTCACATGTAAAAAAGACGTTGAAATTGCTACCAGTTTAAAAGAAAGAAAAGAAAATAGAAGAACCACAAATCATAATCTCATCAGTCCAGTGTCAGTCCCCAAATCATGCTCACGATGTTAAAGGGCACTCTGAGTTAAGTTAGGAGTATGAACAGTGTTTACATGCTCAGCAATTTTGATGTAGCATGATGCAAAAGATTCTGGGGAGAAATTGGCAAACATTCTATTTACACTTCTTTTTTATAAAACAAAAATGTAACTAACTTTCTAAAATACATGCTGAACCCTTTTCTGATAATGCAAAGGAGAGACGTTAGTAAAGTGACATACACCAATATTCACATATCTATAGTGGACGAGGTCTTTGGAGGATACAGGGTGTTGCCTGGCAACCTGTTATGTCTTTGTTGGCTTTCATTGTTTGAGAGCATACTGAAGATTATATAAGTCTAGTTAAGTGGATTTAGTGTCTGTGTTATCTGACTTTAATAAAATTAATGGTCACATGGGGCAATTAGGTTCAAAGAATTCTCACAAATAAACTACAAATTGAAGATTTTACAAATAGCAATGAGCCCCCTAAAAATGCCAAAGCTGACTTCCTCATTTTGCTCATAAAAATGGGCCTGTCCCCTCTACTGTTAAAGAATAGAAACCATGAAAATTTAATTCTATTTGACAAGAATTCAGCCATCAGAATTACTAAGAAAGACAATTATGTAGATTTAAATATAATATGATTAATAATGTACCACTCCTTAAATGTGTTGTGCTTGGTTTTTTTGTTTTGTTTTGTTTTTTTGCTTTTTGGAGACAGGGTCTCGCTTTGTAGTTCAGGCTGGCCCTGAGCTCACTATGGAGCCCAGGCAAGCCGCCGGGAACTCGGCAATCCTCCTGTGTCTGCCTCCCGAGTGCTGGGATGACAGGCGTGAGCCACCACGTCTATGCGGTATTGATTGTTGGTGGGTGTGTCTCCACACCCAGCATTATATGTGGTTACCGGGGATCGAACCCAGGTCCTTGCGTTTGCAAGGCAGGCGCCGGAACCACTGAGCTAACCCTCCGGCCCTGTTGTGCTTGTTCTTATCCTTGTGAATTATCTCTTTCAGCTGTCATAGCCATTAAACCAAACATTAAAATGAATCTAATTCTTCTAAGCCTTCAATCAAGATGAAAAATTAAATAAATGTCTTTAAAATAAGAAAGAATTCTAACAGATTTTTTAAAGTTAAATTTCATAACATTATTTTAAAATATCAACTGATCTTTAAATTTGTCTTCTAGATATTTTAATTGTGTATAAAGTACTTTAGTATCATAGTAAATACATGTAATTTGCAAATTATTTTGTGAATTAGGAGTTCTTGCACCAAACATTTAACATCTTTATATAATCAGACAAGTCTGCTTCCAATAGTAGGGAATTATGTGCCACTCAGTATGACAGCCAGTATTCATATAGGTGACCATGACCCTGAAAGTGTGGCTTGTATTATTGAGAAATTGCATTTTATATTTTATTTAATTTTAGCTTTTAAAAAAATTGTTAAATGTAGCAGTATTTAATAATGTCTACCTATCAGCACACTGTATTGTTTGATAAGATTAAACTTACCTTAGAAGTTGAAAACTTAGCATTTGGATTGAGATATTCTACCGGTTTTAAGTATACTCCATATTTCAAAAATATAAAATGCAAAATATTTCATGAATCATTTCATGCTAATTCAATTTAGATATATTAGAAAGAAAAAAATGTTTAAAATTCATTGACTTTTCTGTTTTATTTTTCATTAATGTAACAGCTATATGATTTAATATTTGTGAGTTTTGCAGTTTATTTCTACTGGACAGTGCTTGTCCAAGGTAGTAGTGGGTGGGTGGAGGGATTCACATGAAGAGCATTTGTAATAATAGATCTGCAACAGAGGAAAAATTCAAGACTAGACTAATAATCCAATTTATAACTTACAAAGGTATACATTTGCATCCTTCAAAGGAATATGAAGATATTTTTGAGATTCATTGATCTTAATGCAGCCAAGCATTTCCTTACTCTGGTTTCTGTGTTTCACTGGAGTTATACAGAAGGTGTTAGACAGAGACACAAACCGAATTTATATTCTTTTCCTGAAAATATTATTTTTTATAACTAAAGACTGAAAACAAAAGCAAAGGTCAGGAAAAAGATTAAAAGGCTAATATAGGAAAAAGATATCTTAGAATAATTAAACAGAAAAATATTTGAATTTCTTAATTATTTGATACTACTGCTTCTAAAAATCTAGATAAATCATTTCTTTTTCATAAGAGTAGTCAATTAACTAGACCTGACACTGATTACTTCTTTGATATCAAATTCTCTGACTTAGTCCTACAGAAATTGATCAAAAAAGTGAAATAATCAAGTTATTCATATAAAAAGCCAGTAAGAAATGGAGTATCACATATCACATATGTAGAAATTCTCTCTATAATATATATATATATATATATATATATATATATATATATATATTTTTTTTTTTTTTTTTTTTACTACTGTTTCTTGGATATTACTCTGTCCATCCCATCTGAGGTTGACCCTGGGAACAGGCAAAGAAAACATTATATGATACAGTAGATGATTGCAGGTAAAGAGAGTTTACCTGACATTTTTATCTGAAAGACTGAGCTATAATGATTAGGAAAGTTTGGTTTATGCAGCATGTGAGTAGGCAGAAATGATTCTTGTAGGCAATGAAGAAAATGGTCTGGAGGAAGTGGAAAGAACTTCATAGAGATCAGTGTATTATGGTTTGGGTCATAAATGTTCTCTAAAGGCCGTGTGCTCAAAGATCATTCGCCTGTGTGGTACTGCACCGGGAAATGGTGGAACTTCTAGGAGGTGAGGCTACCAGAAGGAAGTCTGCTCCTTGGCAGACCGTGTGCTGGGGGATGGATCCTGGAACCCTGGCTCCTCCCTTTCTTTCTTTCTTTGCCAGCCATGCTGAGGCAAGGAACTCTGGTCCACCTCCTGTGATGTTCTGCCTTGGCATTTGCCTACAGCAACAGGGTCAAGAGACAGTAGACTACAACTTCTGAGACTGTGAGCTTAAATAAACCTTTCTAACATTTATTGTGCTGAAAGCTAACTAAAGCAAATGGTAAAGTTACTAAAAAAGAAGAATAACGTATTCTGGCTGACCAAGAACAGGAAGAAAAGTCTGTATGGCTCTCAGAGTCAGTGAGAAGAATTTAGAGACACAAAAGAGGAAAAGTGAAAGGAAATATGTGCTGTGTTGTGTTTTTAAGGATCGTGTCTGGTTGTGAAATGAGATGGAAGAACATGTGAATCTAGGCCTGCAGCAGCGGGAAGCCCATCTGGTAACTAAAATGACTAGTGGAGAGCAGTGTAATAGAGAGAAGAGACTAATATAAAGTACTTTACAAAAGACTGAACTGGGCCAATGAAAAGCAAAAAAGCAAGACAACAGAGCAGTATCCAATATTTATACAGTAAGTTGCTGAAAGAAAGACTTTAGAAAAGTAAAGAGAACAAAGAAACAAAATGTGGGAGCAGATGAAATTGCTATCTATTCTTAAGGCAGATTGGTGAATGTAGGTGGAATGCCAGGGGTCAAGACACTAGGTCAGAAAAAGGAGGCAAGTGCCACCTTTCCTGTGGCTGAAGAACTACCTGAGAGTGGGAGAAAAACTACTCAAAATTGGAGCAAAGCTGAAAACATAAATCTAAACTCTCATTGTTTGGAACAGAAAAGAAAAACTGACATTGAGTGAGGAAAAGAACCAAATCCTCATTAAAAAACAAACAAACAGTAAAGTTGCTACTTTTACATTGCATAGATTTTCGCAGACATGCAGAGAAAATTGAAAGAAAATTTTCAGTTGGCTCTGCAAAGTCCAAAGATTTCCCTCCCTTCCACAGACAGATTTGCCACTCCCCGGAGATGTTTTCTGCCTATACTTGGTATTTGAGAAACGTACTCATTTAATTAAGTTAGAGTAATTTTCATGGTTGTTTGTGGGTGGTCTATTTGTCTAGATTTTTACACTTTTACCACAGCTACTACTTTAAACAATTCACTTTGTTTCTCATATCTTCCTTTTTTTTTTTTTTTTTTTTTTTTTTTTTTTTTTTTTTTTTTTTTTTTTTTTTTTTTTTTTTTTTTTTTTTTTTTTTTTTTTTTTTTTTTTTTTTTTTTTTTTTTTTTTTTTTTTTTTTTGCTTTTTTTTTGGAGACAGGGTCTCGCTTTGTAGTTCAGGCTGGCCCTGAGCTCACTATGGTGCCCAGGCAAGCCGCCGCGAACTCAGCAATCCTCCTGTCTCTGCCTCCCGAGTGCTGGGATT